>JAUTDX010004054.1:0-72307 GCA_030844895.1 Ambrosia x helenae
TCCGCATTCCTTCTCTCCACATCTCAAAAACCCATCAAACACCGTAGGCTATAGTTTGTGAACTTGAAGCAGATTCGTTGTTAATCAAGGTGAATTTGGTGCAGTCTGGTGGACACTAAGTATAGCTTTGCTGGAGAAAGTAGAGTAGTAGTGTGTAGTAGATGAAGCAAGTGAAAAGTTATCCATAATCTCAAGTGATTTAAAACCAACAAATTAGTTGGTTGGTAGTTTTTTTTTATATTGCTTTTTATGATTATTTTTCTGGTTCTAGGATTCATAACCCCGTGACATCATATTTAGGGTGTATGACATCACATTCTGGGTATGTGACAGCTTTCTATTGGTGTGTGGTGTAGGCCAGGGTGTATGAATCCTGAAGTAGGGGTTGTATGAATCCACAAACCCCTTATTTTTTTCCACCTCAATACACTATGTTATGTCAGTTGCATCTCTCACCTCATTACATTTTACACTAGGATAGTTTTTTTTTTTGTTGAATTGTGTTTTACAGTAACTTCAGTTTCCAGGTGAATCGTGTTTTATTTCAATTGTGTTTTTTAAGAGAATTGTGTTTTTTTTCCACAATTGTGTTTCTAAAAACGCAATGAAACAATTTTGTAATCAAGTTTTCGTTTAATTTGATGGTCATTATGTTTTTGGTCATGCATATTTGTGTGTTTTAATTTGATATTCATTATTTTATTGTGTTGTGGTATCCATTGTGTTTTGCGTATCTGGGTTTTAATTTTTTTTAAAGTATAGCAATATGGTACTCGTTTGAAAGAAAAAAAGACACTCGTTTTATGGTATAATTTTTTTGGGGAAATGAATTTAAATACTCATAACTTTCACCCATTGGCGGATAATACTCCGAACAATCACTTTGACCAATAACACTCCCAACTTGAAAGTTAGTTTGTTCCATCACCCACAAACTAACTTAGGTCTAACCTGATTATCCTACGTGGCAAAAAGGCTTACGTGGCAAACTGAGTTGTCATAATTGCTTATGTGGCAAGATGACATGTCATACCACCTCCACCATCAAATGTAGGTGGGTGGAGGTGAGGTTAAGAAAAGTGTGGGTGGATGGAGGTGACGTTATTGAAGAAGGTGGGTCGATTGAGGTGAAGTTGTTGGAGTCTAGGAGGATTTGTTGTATGAGGGACAATAATAACCGTGAGCGATGGTGGTGGTGGGGATGAGGAGGAGAATGGTGATGAACCATTATTGGTGGTGGTGGAGATGATAACCGTTGGGGTGGAGATAATGATAACAATAATAACAACAACAACAACAACAACAATAATAATAGGATCGATTTCGGACAATCCGACAATCACGGGCTGATACGTCTATTCGTATTAAAACATAGCATGATTGCAAATACAATGCTACAGACCTGAAACCCTAGACAATATCTGATAGAATGTGTGATGTGACAGCTGAGGGCATTAGGGTAATCATTGGGTCTATTTATATTCCCTGCTAGTTGTCCCAGGCCCTAGGGGCGACTAGCTTTCTGAGGCACGACTAGGTAGGGCGACTAGCTAGATAGTTGTCTTGAGTTCCGCACGACTAGCTAGGCTAGTCGTGCCCAGGGGACCTAGTCATGTCCAGGTTGCAAAAATGCCCGTTAACATAAATAATATACATAAACACGTACAAAACAACAATAAACATCTATAATAGGCTAGGGACATCTACATTACATGTACTAATAGACTTCCCTTTGGACCTAGCTAGTATGTCTTCAAAATCTTCAAGCAGCAGGCACTTGATCTTCTATCTGTTAAGCAATCCGAATTCTGCTAATCTTCGACCAGTCAGAACCGATGTTGATCTTGAATGCAAAGCAGAATCAGATCACTCACTGAAACTTTAACACTTGATTGACATCTAGATCTAGGAAGTGGATTGGATGATGACAAAGAGTGGCCACATCTTCTTCAGACAAGTTAATAGCCACATATGATCCCAGACTCGACTCTTTTCCGCATATCTTCGTTGCATCGTCAAGAACAATCACTGCTTCTGTCGTTAAGTAATCAAAATACCAGAACAGAACTTTGGATGAAAGTTATGTTCAAATGGAGCGATTGGGATCTTCGACATGTTATCTGGAGGCTTGATCATGTGCATCCAGAGTGGATTCCCTGCCTTTGGATGTAGTTCCTTGGTCTTGTAAGGCTTCAGATACTAAGGCATGAACGTCTTCCATCCATCTTGGCTTTCTCTCCTCAGGATGTTCACAAAGGAATCGAATCCTGGACACCTCTGCTAATACAATGGTGCATACCCACCGGATCTCTGACATACCAGAATGAAAAACTCTTGATTTTGCTGCACAATTGAAGTGTAGTAGTTCGTCTTTCCATTTGATACCAAACACCTCCGCGTATTTTATGAAAGCCCAGCTTAGAACATTCCTAGACATCTTCGATAGTCTCTTCTTGAATATTGATGCCTGTTCAGGTGTCCTCTTTGTAGCACGCTCGGTTGGAGATAGATACTATTGAGCACACAACTTCATAATATGCTCTGTTCTTGATTTTGCATCTTCAGATAGTAACTGTCTGTTCAAAGCGAAGCTGATCCTCAGCCTTTTTGAGCATATCTTCATCAATATCTGGTATACTAGTGCTTTCATTGTTGAAACAATATTCTGGATATTCCTCGTTTGTAATATCTTCCATTTCTACTACATTGTGACGAGGATCCAGCTCTGGAGGAGTATTAGGTGTGCTAGATGGTTCCCCAAGTGTGATACCAAAGATCTTCGCCATATCTACTATTGACAATTCAGGTGGTATCTCACCTTCCTCCAGATCTTCATGTTGAGGCACCTTAACTGGATTGTCGTTGTCATCATACAGAATTATGTTCCTCAGAGGCTCGGTAGCTTCTAACGGCACCGATCGAGTAAGTATGAAATCCTTCAGCCTCTTGCTTGCATCTGCACTAAAGGAAATTGTATGAATCAAAATAACTAAAACGTTAGACTGACAATGATGGTAGGACCAATGTTTATAAACATAACATAAACAGAAAATGAAAACAAAGTACGAAGTAAACAAACAGAAGCAAGTCGGAACTTATTTGAAACCAAAAAGAACAATAACAGAAACAGATCGCCAGACCTTATTTGAAACAAAATAGAAGCAAACTCGTTGGCTGTTGGAAACCAAATAAAGAAACCCTAATAATTGATATTGGAAACCAAATAACACAGATCGTCACTAAAACCTTATTTAAATCTTGGGTTCCATTTGAAACCAAATATCACAGATCGTCATAAATCCATATGTTTCTTATTTGCAGTCGATGTGGTGCCCCTACAGTGGACGTACTTGGCTTACTGCTTCTTTTGATCGTCACTAAAACAATTTTTTTGAAACATAGTAATATCGGAAACCAAATAAAGAAACCCTAATAATTTAAAGGATAACAGAAACTGAAAACGATAACATATATATGAAGAAGGAAAGGCGATGATGAATTTAACGGATAATAGAAATAGAATACCTTGAAGAAGGAAAGACGATGATGTCTGAAGAAAGCATACGGATGAGACAATTGGTTAAAGTGAAAGTTTAGGAATGTAGGTTTACTGCTTATTTTGTTCGTCACTAAAACACTTTTTTTTGAAACATAGTAATATCGGAAACCAAATAAAGAAACCCTAATAATTTAAAGGATAACAAAAACTGAAAACGATAACATATATCTTAAGAAGGAGAGGCAATGATGTATTTAACGGATAACAGAAATAGAATACCTTGAAGAAGGAAAGGCGATGATGTCCGAAGAAAACATACAGATGAGACAATTAGTTAAAGTGAAAGTTTAGGAATGTTGGTTTATCTGGGGCGGGTTACAAGCATAGTGGGTCGGGCGCGTGTTTTCAAAGAGAGCAATTGTGCGATGGACACGTGGAATCTTACTTGGAGCCTATATGGAGCTTAGGTGGAGGTCCTAGTAAAAGGCCACGTGTCACCCTAGTTACTCATTTACTAGGTAGATAGATGTCTTTAGTGTTCAATAATGATAACACTTAATTAATTTGTAGTTTCACATCAACTATTGGCTCCCATACTGACTAATTTGGTAAACCTCCTGCACAAGGCTCTGCTTGCACTACAAAAATCAGGGGCAATAGCGGCGAAGTCGCCGCTAATAGTTACGCGGGTCGCCGCTATTGCTCAAATTTCTTGTAGTGGTACTTACAGTCAAGTCCACTTCTTCCTAACTACGAGTGAAACCCAAGCGAGAGTTACAATAATGTGAATTATGTCCCTTATTTCTATGGTAGAACAATTCCATTATCGCTCACTAATAGTAGTGTAGCTAGAATGAATGGTCTAGAGTCAAAAGGAATTCTGGCCGAACACTATTGTTGAACCAGCCAAATAAATTCATTTAAAAAAACTCATATATGATATCTAATCAGGAAAGACTAACCAAAAGTAGAATAAACAATAACACCACAAAGAATGTTACTAATGAAACATCTAGTAATAAAATAAGAGGGTCCATTCCTTTTTTTCCTTGCCCTTTAAAGTAAAAATAGATCAACTGTCATCTACTACAAGTTTTATAGTCCGGGTGTCAGTCCCCTTATGCCCAATGTACACATCCTTACTCTGCAATTTGCAAGAGGGTGTATTCATGAACTGCCCTTGACCTCCGGGTCACATGGGATGTAGGTGGAATGAATAAGGGTGAATTATTCACATTGTACAGAAATGATACGAACTTAGGATGATATCTATATGATTGAGTTCTTTCTAACTGAGTTTGAACCAGTTTTGCCTCGAGCCCACAAATTAACACATTTATTGGGTTGTGTATGTGTAGATATAGCGACTTCATTGGTTCACCTCTTTAGTTTTATACCGTAAACAAAATAAAATTTACGTCATAACTTGAACTTATTAGGAATCTCATGTCAAAATTTAAAAGTTGAAAATAAATGAGCATTATGTTTTTGCTATAAAAGTAATTATCTTATTATGTATATTTTTTGTTGTAAAGAGTACAAATGTGTAAAAAATATACAATTAAAAAGTTCGAGGTTAAATGGGTCGTATTCTTGTTAAGCCACGTATTGCGTTAAGTTCAGGTTCATATGTTTGCCATTATTTTCAGGTTCGTGACAACTTTTTATATTTAAGAACCGAGATAACATGTGACCATAGTAAAATAGTAAGAATAAAATCGGTTTTAGTGTTTTGGAAGATGTTTTTTTAGCTATTGTGAACCCAGTACCGTAACGAATCAAACTGATACTACTAAAATAATATATCTTTTGTTTTAATTTGGTGACTTAATGCAGAAGAAGAAATCAAGAATTAGTTCATGTTGTTGCATATTCCAAGTTTGCAACATTCAAATAGTTCAAAGCTAAAACGAAAGTTGGGCTGGAATCTCAAATTTTGTGAGCTAGAATAAAATGGGCTGCAATCTTAAATTAAGTGGGCTGAATTGAACTGGGTTTGAGTGTCAGTTCGATACTTCGATGACATGGAATTTACAAAATGGCAGATGAAATTTCTTGATGAATAGGTACACAGACAAAGTACGCTTCTTTACCGTTTAGTTTTTAGTGAATTAATTTTAATGAAACTAATAGTTACAGTTATTATGTTTGGTCAACTTCTTTTGTGATCAATCATGGGGTTAGGGGTTAAGAAGTGTATTTAAACGAGTAGTTAAGTTGTGTAGTTCGGAGGTAATTAATTTGTCTGATAGTGTCCTGGCTCGTTTCCTTGACATGTTGTCAAACCTTTAAGTCACCACGACCTGATTTCATGGCTGTCGCATCTTGCATAAACCCTTAAAACAAATATGATCATGTCTATGCAATATGATAACTTCTTAATTAACCTAGTATAACATTGAACCTTAGGGGTGATCATCTTTTAATTAATGTCTACAAGTTAGTTAATTTCAGCTTTAGTAATTTTAGTTAATCATTCGAATCAAAGGTCAAGTTTAATTATGGTTTACTATAAATAATAAAAACAAACGTGCAATAATAACCATATGTTTCTTGCGGATACGAATTTTTTTCATGACTTGAACGATTGTCATCAACATACAGACGCATGAACAACCTATTGTTGGTCATAGCTCAGGTGGCAAATATAAACGTTCAAGATCTTCGTCGCGTCATGTACACCAAGCTTTCTAGTTTATATATATATATATATATATATATATATATATATATATATATATATATATAGGGACAGGTTCAAATACAAAGTAATGAAAACGTGCGAAGTGTGCGAAGTCACGTAACATACAAAATTACGTAACATGAACAGAATACCTACTAGTTCCATAACTAAAATCACGTAACATATAGTCCATTACCAAAAGTTACGTAATTTTGTATATGTGATTTTTTTTAGTTATGAACTACTAGTGATTCTGTTTATGTTACGTAATTTTAGGTATGAACTAGTAGTGATTCTGTCTATGTTACGTAATTTTGTATGTTATGTTTTTTAAGGGTATGAAAAAATTTTTATGTAAAGTTTTGAATGATTCTGTCTTATGGTACGTAATTTTGTATGTTACGTGACTTCGCACACTTCGCACGTTTTCATTACTTTGTAGAATAACCGTCCCCTTATATATATATATATATAGGATTTGGATCATTTGAGAACCACCATTTAGGGAGAGAACCAAAGAACCAAGTGTGAACACAAAAACCCCTCCACCAAAAAATAAAAAAAACTAATAAAAAAATTATATAACCTAAAAAAATAAAAAAATAAAAAAAGTAAAAAACACCAAAATGTTTTTTTAGTGTTAATCTTTCTGAAAAAAAATAAAAAAAAATTACAAAAAAAATAAAAAAAAACAAAAAAATGGCTTTTTAAACGTCATATTTACGTCAGGTTTATGCACATGTGCATTTTGCTGTTATATATATACATACATATACCGTATGCACATGTGCATTTCACTATTAGAGCACACTTTTGAATAAATTATGAATTACCATAATGAAATGATCATTAAATGGACGTGATATGATATATAAGGTGGAAAATAATTTATTCAATGATCATTAAATAAACGCAAAGTGCATTTCACTATTATAGTTAGTTTTTTTTTCATGGGTTTAGCTTTAGGGTTTAGTTTTTAGGTATGATGGGAAGGGGGTTAGGTTTTTTTGAGGTTGTTGGTGAATAAATTTAAAAAAAACCTCTACATAAAACTATAAAATAAGATAATTGTATTACATGCACATGTGCATTTCACTATTATAGTTAAGTTTTTTAATGGGTTTAGCTTTAGGGTTTAGTTTTTGGGTATGATGGAAGAGGGGGTATCTTTTTGGGGGGGATGGGATTGAGCGTTTTGGTTTTTGGGGGGTATGGGGTTAGTTGCACATGTGCATTTCATAATTGGGGGGGGGGGGGGGGGGGGGGGGGGGGGGGGGCGGTGTGGGGGATGGGGGGTTTAGGTTCTTAGAGAGTGAGGTGGATGGGTTTAGGTTTTAGGGGGTGGAGGTGGGTTTTTAGGTTTTTTTTGTTTGTGTTCACCTTGGTTCTCTGGTTCTCTCCCTAAAGTTGGTTCTCGTATGATCCCTACCCTATATATATATATATATATATATATATATATATATATATATATATATATATATATAGGGTAGGGATCCTAAGAGAACCAACCCCTATTTGAGAATTGAGAGAACCATTCTGGGCCACACATTTCATATAAAGGCAAAAAAAAAAAAAAAAATTTTTTTTTTTTGCTTTAATCGCACATTTTTATGCAAGGAAATTTTTTTTTTATTTTTATTGAATTTTTTTTTCATTTATACATATGTGTATATGTCAATTATACATATGTGTATATAGCAATTATACATATGTGTATATAGCATTTTTCAGCTATACATATGTGTATATTTCAGTTATACATATGTGTATATTGCATTATACATATGTGTATAATGCAATTATACACATGTGTATACTGAAAAAAAAAATACAAAAAAAATAAAAAAAAAAATTTTTCTTAGATATAAAGCAGCGATTTTTGCAAAAAAAAAAAAAAAAAAAAAAAAAATTTTTTTTTTTTTGCCTTAGAGAAATATGTGGCCCAGAATGGTTCTCTCAGTTCTCAATTTGGGGAAAGGTTCTCATTTGAACCAAATATATATATATAGGGACAGGTTCAAATACAAAGTAATACAAACGTGCGAAGGATGCGAAATGATCACTTTGTACTTGATAATTACGTAATGATAATTACGTAATGCCTTCATGACTTGATAATTACGTAATGATAATTACGTAATGCCTTGAAAATCATACAAAAACATTACGTAATTATCATTACGTAATTATCATGTACAAAGTGCATGATAATTACGTAATGATAATTACGTAATGATTTCATGAACATAAAAAACATTACGTAATTATCATTACGTAATTATCAAGTACAAAGATCCTTCGCATCCTTCGCACGTTTCTTTTACTTTGTAGAATAACCGCCCCCTATATATATATATATATATATATATATATATATATATATATATATATATATATATAGGGGTCGGTTCAAATACAAAGTCTCAAAAACGTGCGAAGTGTGTGAAGTCACGTAACATACAAAATTACGTAACATGGACAGAATACCTACTAGTTCCATAACTAAAATCACGTAACATATAGTCCATTACCAAAAGTTACGTAATTTTGTATATGTGATTTTTTTTAGTTATGAACTAGTAGTGATTTTGTTTATGGTATGTAATTTTGTTACGTGATTTTAGGTATGAACTAGTAGTGATTTTTGTCTATGTTACGTAATTTTGTATGTTTACGTTTTTTAAGGGTATGGAAAAAATTTTATATAAAGTTTTGAATGATTCTGTCTTATGGTACGTAATTACGTAATGACATTATATGTTACGTGATTTTAGTTATGAACTAGTAGTGATTCTGTCTATGTTACGTAGTTTTGTATGTTACGTGACTTCGCACACTTCGCACGTTTTCATTACTTTGTACAATAACCGTCCCTATATATATATATATATATTGCTATTTAGAGAGACCCTGAATGTGTCTTTCGTTTCTCTTTCTTCTCCGATATAGCCATTGTATTTTTTAAGTTCACTAAATGAGTGTTTTGAGGTACATGATGTTCTTAGATTATTACTAAAAACGTATTCTAGTCCAATCTAGATTCCAAATCAATGTTAGTCAAGTTAAAAAAAAAGGATTGCCTAAACAAATGTCAATGGACACTATCCAGACGTTGCTGACATGCCATATGGATTGTATGGTTATGCAAACTGTATGTGAGGAGAAAATGATCATACATGATGGAGAGAAAAGGCCGTATGGGAAGTAGGGTGAAATCATATAACGTGTAAGATGTACTTTACTAATTCAAAATGACTGATGTGATCGCTGACAAAGTTATACTACGATCACCAGTATAAAGTCCCCCCTGGACACGACAAAAATGAGCATCCGCGTCAAAAGCCACCAATGTGAATGATCACTTTGTTGTTAGACGCAGTTATGTGGAGAAGCTTTAGACGCAGTTTTGAACCGCGTCTTAAAATAATGTTGTCAGGAAAAAAATTTATGCTACGGCAAGACGCCAAAGCCTGTTAAACTGCCACTACAATCGACTCCAAACCCTCTACCCTAGCTACCTCACCCAGACCCACCAACACCCCCATCACGCATCACTACTAGTCACCTCCGAGAAAAGTTTTCACGTTGTCAAGAACAAATCTAAGGAAGAAGGAAACGGATCTCCTAATACATGCGTTTAACCTTTTCTTTTACAACTTGATGGGCCGGTGAAGGGAGAGGTGTAAATTTTCACACTATAGGAAATACACTGAAATTCATTGTTTGAGTATGATCCAATTGACTTTGACCCAGTTTGAGCAGAGTAGTGGCAGAGCCTGATTACTTCTTATAGTGTTATTTTTTTTTCATACCTAGTTTACAATAATGTAGAGTCAAAATTTTTGAATCGGGTCGGGTCGAATCACATTATAAACCCAAGATCATAATAAAAGTGCAATGTCATTTAGAAAAACACATTATAAAAATACAAAGTATATCATTTGAGATACATACAAAAATACATTTTATAGTTGCTCCCAACGTGTTTTCATGTTTTGAAAACGATTCATAACGTCTTCAATCGCGACTTTCCCAAAAAAAAAATTGTTTCAATAGAACTAATGCAAAAGGCATTAATGTAATTATCACCCATCCAAATACGCAAATCCGTCTTGACATGCTTTATAAAAGAAAAAACATCTCTCAACACTTTTCATTGCAACTGGTAGAACTAATGCTTATTGGATAAAGGCCCATACATTTTATTCGGTAAAAAAGATTTAGAAAAAAAGGGTCTTTTAATGATTTAAAGTCTCTTATTAAAATTAAAGTAATTGGGTTTAATTTTTTTTGGGAAAATGGATTTAATTACTCCCAACTATCGCCTGTTGGCGGATAATACTCCCAACTATCACTTTGGCCATTAGCACTCCCAACTTTCAACTTGTTGGATTTTATCACCCCCAAACTAACTGAGGTCTAACCCAGTTAGTGTTTGTGGTCAATATGTAAAAAACTAAACTTAAGGGGCATTTTTGAAATTAAACCTTTAACTTATTAAAATCCCCCCCCCCCCCCCTCATTTCTGCAACAGAACCCCCCCCCCCCTCTTCTTCTTCTCTCTCTCTAAACCACCACCTCCACCTTCACCGGAAACCACCACCTACCACCACCCTTCACCTTCATCCACCCCACCACCTTCACCGGAAACCACCACCTACCACCACCATCTGACCACCATCTACCGCCAGCCACCACCACCACCACCACCACCTTATTATTATTATTATTATTACAAATCTGTTTAAAGAAAAGGAGAGAGAGAGAGTTCAGAGAGAGTTCAGAAACAACCACCACCCACCACACCTTCCACCACCATCGTCTGCACCACCGGTCCGTGACCCCTCCTCCCCGATAACCCCTCTTCTTCCTCCTCTTCTCTCCTCTATAACCTTCCAATCGAACCCTTAATTGTTGAATTGAAGCCCTAAAATTCAAACCATTATAAAAACCCAAACCAACCCCCCTGCCCTCTTCCCACCTTCACCGGAAACCACCACCACCACCACCCAAACCTGCAACCAGAAAGAGAAAGAGAGTTGCGAGAGAGAGCAGAAGCAGAAAAACCTCCACCACCACCGACCTTAACCACCACTCGCCGGAACCCTAACGCCGTTAAAAATACTATCACCGAACAGACACTTAAACTCCGTTGGGCTTCTGTTAACTCCTTGACGATTATTAATACCTTTCACAAACACAACGACGTCGTCCTCTGTTTCGAAAATCTCGTACACAATAAAGTTCCACCGGAGAAGCTCCGGTGCCGGCGACAGTCCCACCTGACTGTAAACGACGTCGTTCTCCGGTGCCGGCGACAGTCCCAGCCTCTCTGAATCATTCTCTGCCATTATTATTATTATTGGTATATTATTGTGATTCAAAGTATAGATTTAAATGTATATATTAGGTGTAGGGTTTGATGTGTGATGATTTGGGGATAGTTGGCGGTTGGGAGTGGTGAGGGTGTAGGGACCTTGTAACAGATAGATATGGGAGCGGTGGAGGCGGTGGTTGGGGATGGCGATGGTGGTGGTGGGGTGGCGGCAGGTGGTGGTGACTCTCTCTCTCTCCTCTCTCTCTCTCTCTCATCAGATGGTTATAAATGGAGGTGGACTTTTGCTTTATATAATAATAATAATAATAATAATAATAATAATAATAAAAAGTTTCAAAATGGTCCCTTAAGTTTAGTTTTTTACATTTTGACCACAAACACTAAACTGGGTTAGACCTCAGTTAGTTTGGGGGGTGATAAAATCCAACAAGTTGAAAGTTGGGAGTGCTAATGGCCAAAGTGATAGTTGGGAGTATTATCCGCCAACAGGCGATAGTTGGGAGTAATTAAATCCATTTTCCCATTTTTTTTAACAAATTTGTTTATTATGCAAAACAGTTAAACAAAACAACGGTGTCTCTCATAAAAAACAATGGTGACGGTTGTACGAGAAGAGTGGTGACGGTTGTATTTTTTTTATGACATGTTACATGTAATACGTGAACTTCAATGATGTTGAGCTAACATATCGTGCATAAGGTGGCTCCACTAAGTCACGTTTAGATAAACAACTAGTATTTTAATGGAGCTGATGGATTTATGGGTTGATACGTTCAATTTATAATCTTACTTTGTATGGTAACTTAAGCGGATTGGATATCTCTCTGTTTAAAATTTATAAAGTAAATGTTAAAAAAATAAAATAAAAAAAGTTTCATGTTAAACATTTTATATTCGTGTCTAGTGGCAAAGGTTAGTAAGGGTCGGGGGTGCCTTGGCTCCTACCGTTTTTTGGCTCAGTGGTGGAAGTTTGCGATTTTCGTAGGTAATTTTATATGGATTATGTTCGGCCCCCATCGATTTGATCTTCCGGTCCCTACCAATACAAAAAAAAAAAAATGAGTTCGGCCGTCACCCTTGAAGCTTCGCCACTATTCGTGTCAAGTCAGTATAACTTTGTATTGTGTTTGAGTAAATTGAGTTCATATGAATGTAGTAGATACGACATAATTAATAAGAGTTTATTGTAATAATCTCTATTTACACACAAATATCGCTAACATGCCTCTCAAGTTAGGACTCCGGTACGTTTTGATTAACATGCAAAAATAACGGAGAAATCAAGATAAAATTAAAGTTTAAAGTCCTCGAAATTGTTTCTAGTTGAATCTAATAACACTGTTAAAATATAATCCTAATACTACGTATGCATGGCACATGTCTCTAGTCCTAGTTTACGTTGCATGATATTCAAGTTTGAATAAAGGCGGTAGAACCTAGTCTAAGGTTGTTGAGTCAGTTTCGGGATCCATCTTTTCAGGATGTGAGCTTCCCTATTTAAGTCAGTATTGTTTATGCTTTTGATGTACCTTTCAATTTCAGTTTATCAATAAGAGAGACTAATCTGTGCCGACTATTTCATTTGTTTTCCACCTTTCTTTATTTCATTTGTTATTAAGCTCTTGAGTTCTTGCCAACACGTGGTATCAGAGCTCGGCTACCATGTCTGATTCATCCAACTCCACACACAACCCTACAAACCCTATTCCAGTGTTCAAAGGTGAGGGGTATGAACACTGGAGTGTACGTATGCGAACCATCCTTAGATCCAGAGAGTTATGGGAGATTGTGGATCTAGGGGTAACAGATCATGGTGATGATCTGGAGAAGGTTAGAAAAGAAAAGAAGAATGATGCTCGTGCAATGTCAATCATACAGCAAGGAGTTCATGACCAGTTGTTTTCTCGAATTGCTTCTGCTGATACTGCACAAGAAGCCTGGGACATTCTGAAAATGGAGTTCCAAGGGACTCACAAGTACAAGCAGTGAAGTTGCAGGGTTTGAGAAGGGAGTTTGAGAATCTGAATATGAAGGAAGGTGAAGTTGTGGGAGAATACTTCTCCAGGGTAATGGCTATAGTAGGGCAGCAGAGGTCATATGGAGAGGTGATAGCGGATCAAAAGATTGTTGAAAAGATCCTGAGGAGTTTAACTCCTAGATTTGATTATGTGGTGCCTTCGATTGAAGTGTCCTATGATCTGAACACTCTGAGTACTGAAAAGCTGATGGGGGTCCTACAGTCACAAGAGCAGCGGTTGAACAACAGATCTGGTGATCAAGGAATGAAGGCAAGTGATCGTTCAGACGAGCAAGCCTTACAAGTATTTCAACCAGCTAGAAGAAACAGCAGTGATGGTCAACCAGGAAGGGGACGTGGACGCAGTTTCAATAAAAGAGGAAAAGGAAGGCCAAATGATAGGGGACGAGGTCCTCAGTGTTACCAGTGTAACAGGTATGGTCATGTGAAACGTGATTGTTGGTATAATGATGAACAGCAGGCAAATGTGGCTGCCAATGGTGAAGAGGATGAAGAAGGCCAGGAGGAGGCTCCTTATCTCTTTATGGCATGTATTACACAACATGCTATGATGAGTATAAGTGAATCTGAATCATCCACTACGAATGTGTGGTTTGTGGACTCAGGCAGCTCAAACCATATGACTGGGGTACGTGCCATGTTTACTACTCTAAATACATCATTTAAGTTAAATGTTAAGATGGGAAATAAAAAGCAAATCATAGTTGAAGGGAGAGGGACAGTTAAAGTCATGATGACTGATGGTAGTATGGCTTTAATAGAGGATGTTTACTATGCTCCAGAGTTGGAATATAACCTCTTGAGTGTAGGTCAATTAATGAGAAAGGGATATGCCCTTATGTTCGATGATGGGGCATGTTCTATCATTCACAAAAGGACAGGAACAGAATTGATGAAGATCCAACTGGCACCAAACAATATGTTCCCTCTTGATGCATCAAAAGTAAAGCCAAGAAGTACAAAAGCTCATGAAGAGACAAAGCTCTGGCATCACAGGTATGGCCACTTAAACACACAAGCCCTTCAACAGCTTTATAGAAAGCAGATGGTGCAGGGATTACCTGTCATGAAGGAAATTGGAATATGTGAAAGTTGTGAGATGGGAAAGCTACATAAGCAACCTTTTCAGTCAAGTACCAGGAGGGCCACAAAGCCTCTCGAGATTGTCCACAGTGATGTATGTGGTCCCATGCCAGTCCCTAGTCTTGGTGGAAGTAAGTATTTCCTTTTGTTTATTGATGACTTTACAAGGATGACCTGGGTTTACTTTATTGAAAGAAAATCAGAAGTATTTTCAAAGTTTAAGATCTTTAAAGCCTTGGTTGAAAATCAAAGTAATCAAACTATTAAAGTATTCAGGTCAGATAGGGGGGGTGAGTACTGTTCCAAAGAGTTTGATATGTTCTGTGAACATTATGGAATTAAAAGACAGCTGACTGCCCCATATACACCTGAGCAAAATGGTGTATGTGAGAGAAAGAACAGAACCATTGTTGAAATGGCTCAGTGCATGCTTCAAGCTAAGCACATGCCTGCTTATTTTTGGGCAGAAGCTGTTGCTACAGCTGTCTACATTTCCAATATTGCCCCTACAAAACCAAATGAGAATAAAACACCTGCACATATGTGGTCTGGTGAGGTGCCTGAGGTAGATAATTTGAGAGTATTTGGAAGTGTTGTGTATGGTTTGACACCATCGCAACTCAGAAGTAAGTTCATACATCCAAATGCTCAAAAGTGCATTCTCATTGGTTACTCTTCACCAACAAAGGGATATAAACTGTATAACCCAGTGACTAAGCAGATCATTGCAAGAAGGCATGTCAAGCCAGATGAAGAAAGTGAATGGGACTGGAGTAAAGTGAAGACAGAAGAGAACAAACATCTTTGGTCATTTGACTTCATTGATCTACTTTTTGATACCTCAGGTGATGTAAGTGACCAACAAAATTACACTAATGATGCTGAAACAAGTGTGCAGGGATCTATACAGCAGGGTCAAGACACTCCTTCAACAAGTCAGGGAGGGTCCAGTGAAAACCAAGCATCATCAACTGATAGTGAGCCCCCTCTCAAGATCAGACAGCTGCAAGATGTGTATGCAGAGACAGTTCCCATGGAAGATTATAATGCTTGTCAATTTGCATTAAATGTATCTGATCCAACATGCTTTGAAGAAGCTGTTACAAGTAAGCATTGGAAGCAGGCCATGGATGAGGAGATACAAGCCATTACAAAGAACAACACTTGGAAGCTTGTGGAGTTACCTCAAAAGAAGAACCTGGTGGGCTTAAAGTGGCTGTATAAAACGAAGTTGGGACCAGATGGCAAAGTAATAAAGTACAAGGCAAGGTTGGTGGCTAAAGGCTACTCTCAAAAGAAAGGAGTTGATTTTCAGGAGACATTTTCACCAGTTGCACGATTTGAGACAATAAGAACAGTGATAGCAGTTGCTGCACAGTTGGGATGGGAAATGTACCAGTTAGACATCAAATCTGCCTTCCTGAATGGTGATTTGAAGGAAGAAACTTATGTCCAGCAACCTGAAGGGTATGAAGTTCAAGGTGAAGAGCACAAGGTGTATAGGCTGTACAAGGCATTGTACGGATTGAAGCAGGCTCCAAGGGCATGGTATGCCCGAATTGACTCTTATCTCATTAATCATGGGTTTGCTAGAAGCTATAGTGAGCCTACATTGTATGTTAAGAAGCTGGGTCAAGATGTGATGTTTGTATGCCTCTATGTTGATGATATAGTGTATGCAAGTTCAAATGCAGTCATGATTGCTGACTTCAGGAAGGGAATGATGAAAGAATTTGAAATGTCTGACCTTGGACATCTTAAATACTTTCTTGGGTTGGAAGTTCATCAGCTTGATAAGGGGGTCTTTCTATGTCAAAGTAAGTATGCTCTTGACTTATTAAGAAAGTTTGGGATGCTAAACTGTGAAGTATGTGACACTCCCATGAATGCAAATGATAAGTTTCAAGCTGAAGATGGTGCACATAGAACTGATGAAGGTGTATACAGAAGTCTGATTGGTGGTTTAATGTACTTAACCAATTCCAGACCAGATCTTGCATTTGCAGTTAACATCTTATCCAGGTATATGCAGAAGCCTTCCAAGCTACATTTTGGGGCAGCAAAACGGATTCTGAGGTACATTGCTGCAACAATTGATTATGGAATTTGGTATGAAAAAGGAATGAAGATTGAGCTATGTGGATACTGTGATAGTGATTGGGCCAGTAGTTTGGATGATAGGAAAAGTGTGTCAGCTCACTTGTTCTCATTGGGAAGTGGTGTAATAGCCTGGGCATCAAAGAAGCAGCATACTGTGGCCCTATCAAGCACTGAAGCAGAGTATGTGGCTGCTACTGGAGCCACGTGTCAAGGGATCTGGCTTAGAAGAATTTTGGAGGATCTGGGAATAAAGCAGCAGGGTCCAACTGTCATATGGTGTGACAACAAGTCTGCTATAGACTTGTCCAAAAATCCTGTGGTAGATGGAAGATCCAAGCACATTGAGCTCAAACATCATTTCATTCGTGATATGGTATCTCAGGGGCAAGTGAGTTTAGAGTATTGCAGTACAGATGAGCAAGTTGCAGACAATTTAACTAAAGCCTTGGGTTCAGCAAAGTTCCAGTATTTCAGAAGCAAGATGGGAGTATTAGGATTAAGGGAGGGTGTTAAAATATAATCCTAATACTACGTATGCATGGCACATGTCTCTAGTCCTAGTTTACGTTGCATGATATTCAAGTTTGAATAAAGGCGGTAGAACCTAGTCTAAGGTTGTTGAGTCAGTTTCGGGATCCATCTTTTCAGGATGTGAGCTTCCCTATTTAAGTCAGTATTGTTTATGCTTTTGATGTACCTTTCAATTTCAGTTTATCAATAAGAGAGACTAATCTGTGCCGACTATTTCATTTGTTTTCCACCTTTCTTTATTTCATTTGTTATTAAGCTCTTGAGTTCTTGCCAACAAACACGTCTTACATGATTTTCAGGTTCACGTCAAATTTCCATGTTTTTTTCGAGTTTGACTCGTCAACCCCGTGAACTCCACCAGTTAAGAGTCCTACGTACGGGAACATATATATTCAGTGACTTGTCATACATCCCATATTACAAATTGAACACGCTTCTATCTTCACTTTTCATATTAATCATCTATCTATTCTTTGATGCTTTTAGTACAGAGTAAAACAAGAGTCCATTTCATATCTCTCAAAATCGTACAATAATAGACACAAGATGACAATGTAGCACTGTTTGGTCCCAATATGAAACAAATTAACATTAAGTGAGACCCATCCCCCCCCCCCCCCCCCCCCCCCCCCAACCACCACCTAACAATCAGGTGCGTCTATATATCAATGCAAATAATAAGATAAACTAAACAAGATTTCCTTACAAAGTTAGCTCTTTATTATTGAACAACTCATAGGTATAACATCCTTGATGATGGAATGTTTGTAGTGTCATGATTCATGAAACCTTTGCTGAATCGCGTTATCTAGGATCAGTTAATTTCTGTTTATCGCGTTTTGATACATTTGTTTATAAATGCTCAAACCACAATCACTTTACTGACGTCTTATGGTGTTTGTACACACCCTTGTCTTACTAGCTATAAATTTGTTTCAGCAACATGCATGGATTAGCTGCCTCGGATACTAGATGGTTATATGACAGTCCAGTCAATTCTGATATTGAAGCAAAGTTGAGGCATTTCTTGGTTGAATTAAAGAATACTACTGATATGATACTTGGAATCCAGGTTATAACAAAGCGAAAATTATTGCCATTTTGGCGACAAATTGTGTCGGTCACTAATGCTAAAGTTAACTATCAAAGACAGTTAATTTTTGTTTTATGTTATTGTGTTTGTAATTAGGTTTGTGCATACAAAGATGGGAAAGTGATAATTGATACTGCAGCTGGAGTCCTGGGAAAAGATGATCCTCGTCCAGTTCAGCCCGACAGCTTATTTCCTGTTTTCTCTGTAACTAAGGGCGTCACAGCCGGATTAATACATTGGCTGGCTGACAAAGGGTATGTTTATATATCATTAACGTGTTACAGATAAATACAAAAACAATATGATTACTATATATAGGGATTTATTTTATGAATAAGTTGAATAAGTGGTTGTATGCATTAAATACAATTCGGGCAACTTTTTTTAGTTAGTTTGAGCTATTAGATTGATTCATAAATAAAAGGATCAAGTAAATAATATGTAATTTCATCTTAGGAAACTCAAACTCGATGAAAATGTTGCAAATTTTTGGCCGGAGTTTGGTACAAATGGAAAAGAACAAATAAAGGTCAGTTCTCTTAATCTCAACTCTGTTAGTTTCTGTCTTAGTATTTAAACTAGAGAAAAATAACTCAAACCATCCACAATATGTAAACCCAAAAACCCTTAAAAACATGTCAGAGTCATTTAGTTGCTACATCAGAAAAGCACCCATTATCCAAAAACATTAAAAACTCACCCAATACGGAAACTCAAAAACCCTTAAAAACATTGTCACATCATCACCACCTTTTACATTTACTTTTAATTACTTATCTTTCTATTTCAATAAAATGTATAATCGTTTAAATATTTTAGATAGATAAAAATAATTAAAAAAAATATATAATCATATCCCAACCCCCCACGTACCCGGCTCCACAATAAGACCACTCCAGCTTATCACTAAAAACCTCTATTGGTGATCCTCTAATAAATCAAAAAACTTAAAGACAAATAACAAATCAAATAATAATACCTATAATGGACAAAAAAATTAGGCTAATGATCCGTAGTGTTAAGCTGATATATGGTGTCGGTCATGTTTCTCTAGTGTGGTCACCCTCTGATGAATTCTATACTAGCAGTACATAAGTAAAATTTACTTTCAAAGAAAAAACTAATTATTAACTACTTTTCCTTTTCTTATCCTTCAGGTTAATCATGTACTTAATCATACAGCTGGTTTACAAAATGCTCTTGCTGGCATTTCTGAAAATGATCCTACGTTATTTTTTAATTTTGACGAGTGTCAAAAGCGCATTGCTACGGTTGCACCCGAGACGGAACCTGGTTGTGTACAATTATATCATTATCTATCATTTGGCTGGTTATGTGGTGGGATTATTGAGGTAAGTTCCATGAACCACATGTGGGTTGCGAACTCGTGATCTTTATGGTTCAAAAGCCCCATGTATTATCTTCAGTATGTTGCATGAAAATGTGTTATGAACTTTTTTATATATAAATGAATACATATCCAATGCATGTATCACAATTGGGTAGTTTCTCCAAGTTGTTTCACAAGTAGGACTGTCACTCTTATCAAGGACAACCTATTGGTATTAAAATGTCATTGACTTAGTCAGGTGACGACCTCTTGTCACTCCTACCAAGGACATTTTTGGAGACACCACCCCTATTAGTGGCGAGGGATGACTACTTAATACAGTCACATCACAATGAGATATATGACTACACTAAGAGGGCACCTAAACAGGGCGATCTCTTTAATGTTGTACTTCTCGCCTGACTAATTAGAGCCCACATTTTAACACCAATAGATGCCTTTGGTAGGGGATACAACTCAGTTTGTGAAAATGCATAGAAATATTATCTTGATGTGATGCATACATTGTACGGGTATTCATTTCTAATAAAAAATCTTGGATATATTGTCTAATATGCAGCATGCTTCTGGGAAAAAGTTTCAAGACATTCTTGAGGAAGCTATTGCTCGTCCGCTTAATGTCGAAGGCGAGCTTTGTATTGGGATTCCACCTGGTGTCGAGTCTCGTTGTGCAACTCTTACAATAGATCCAGATGATCTCATCCTATTAGACCCAGGACACGATATCTATAAATTGTACTCACTCCCGTTGCCTTCCTCTTACACGTTTAGCGCGGTTTCAAGCCTTATTCCATTAATGAATACTCTCAATGCCCGACGTTCCATACAACCTGCCTCTGGTGGACACTTCTCGGCTCGTGCTTTCGCTCGCTACTATGCTACCCTTGTGGATGGCGGTGTTGTCCCACCTCGACATCCCTCTCCATCTCTCCTGCCACTCGAAAGCCACCCGACTAGTGATGGAGTTGAAACCAACATCTTTACCAACTCCAAAGGGAAAATTCATGACGCGCTTTTGGGAGATGGAGATTATAAGAATTTGATTACCCCGAATGGACTGTTTGCGCTTGGGTTTCTAAGATTTAACACAACCGATGGTTCGGTAATCGGGGTTGGTCAACCGGGTTTAGGTGGATCTACAGGATACTGTGACATAAAGAATAGGTTTGCAATTGGTGTGACCGTAAACAAGTTGTCTTTACGTGCTTTGACCGGGGAGATAATCAGTTTGTTTGCTCGGAACTTAATCTTCCTATACCACAACTCTATGATGTACCATCGACTAAATAAAGATCGAGGTTGGATCTAAACCTGTTGAAGAATGATTTGAAGTTGTAATGGTTCACTTTCTTGTTTCTTTAATAATCATTTAGAAATAACTAATGCGAACAGAAAGTATTGTATTGGCGGAATAAACTCGTGTCTTACACAAGTTGAATAAGTTTAAAGTAATCATTTAGCAGAGACGATGGTCAAATTATGTCTATAGAAAAATAAAATTGACGTACTATATACATTTTATGACGTTTTACCTTTTTTTATTTACTAATTAGGTTAGAAACATGTGTACTACTACAAGGCCCTTCCCGATTAACAAGGTTTAATAACTTAATCACATGATTTATATTGCAATATTTGGGGTTAAATTAAACTTTTAAAACAATGACATGATTTCCATAGGTTTGACAAAATAATATAAGGTTTACAAGCGTGTGTCGACAATTCCATGCATTTACAAGTTAGTTTCAAACCCCATTACCTTACAATGTTTTATACAAGAACTATGCGTAAACATTTTATGAGATTTTCGCGTTCGGTCCTTCAGAATACCTTGATCCTCCATCCGGCTTCAAATTAGCTCATACCTAGGGTTGAACATCAACAAATAACCCTTTACACAGTTAGACACGTCATAAGTTTTAAAAACGGAACAAAAATCCAAGTCTGACCGATTTTCATATTGGTGTATTTCTTAACTAAGAGCTGGCAGATTTGCATATTGGTGTATTTCTTAAGCTTTTTAATAATCATGAACTATAAAAAAATATTAAGTCATGTACCAACAGACATTCAAGTCCCAATTCGTACTAACTTAGGCCCGTCTAAACATCACCTAACTCATGGTTAGGTCCTATTTTGGTTTCCAATTCATTTTGCGTGTTTTATTCGGCATGGGTCTAATGGGGTCTAATGACCCGTTAAGGACAAGTTTACTAGAATTTGAACTTTTAACCCAATTACTATGTTTAATATGCATAAGTTTTGATCCCCTAACAGAGCGAACTTGTATATATGGCTTTTTTTTCTTTCCTTCTACGACCCGCGGTCATTTATGCATTGGTTTTTGAGTTGTTTAATCCTTCAAGGATTCCAAGACTTAATGCATAGATTGATTATTTGAGTTTTTCTTGAGTATACATCTACGGGGCTTGTTGACCCGTTAGCTTATGTTATGTAATGTTTGACCTCCGAATAAGGTCGTATCCGTTGTTCACCAGTTCGACCGTTAGGCTAATTGGTATATCATCAACCTTCAACTAAGGCCATTTGCTATCTAAGTTTAAGTTCGAATTCAATCTTCCTAATATGAAGCTTCTACGACTAATTTCAAGCATGTATGTATATAAGAATGTGTGTGTGTATATATATTCCGTATCTAATGAAATTTAAGTCACTGAGTGACTTACCTTAAGCGTGCTTCCTTTATCCTTAAATCCATGGCTTGATGTCTACTCGAAGCCTTGTTCTTTTACATCTAATAGGTGAATAATCACTTAGGTCATTAGGAACCTTTTCTTTATATGAAAGATTGAAAGATGAGTACTTAGATAGATACTTTGAAGAACTTTCAATAGATGCCGAGAAGAAAAGAAAAGAAATGGGAGAAACGGTATTTGATATCATGTTTTCATCATTTGATGACTGTGTAAGATTTCTAGACATGATAGATGGTATATAATGTCCATGGGCTTACCGTAATGAGTTTAAGGGACCATTTCTTAAGATGATCACTTAGTTCTTGAAAGACTACTTGAATATTACTAGTAGGTCAATACGACCAATTGTTGAAAACGGAAAGATGGTGGATTTGTTTGATCTATACCTGCTTGTAAAGAAGGAAGGGGGGCACAGGAGAGTATCAACATACAACTTGTGGGTTGTGATTGCCAAAGATCTTGGTCTAGACTACGAAGATAAGGATTACATCAGGATTATGTATGAACAATAATTGGATGTAACTAAATGGCATTACAACGTGAGAAAGACTGCAATGAAGGCGACTGAAAGTTCAAGAATGGGAAAGAATAACAGCAGCAACAAAGCAACAAAGAACATGAACTTGGCTTTCTACATTCAAATGCATACTGATTTGAAGATGATTATGCATTATACATGGGTGGAGACTGAAACGCAGCAAAACGGCTTATAAAGAAAAGAAGGTTCTATTTCATACAAGCTGCTCGTGCACTGGATGAAGCAAACAAAACACTACCTTCAAGATTGAACATACAAGTTCAAGTTTAGGGTGAGTGTTAAAGTTAAAAACTAGAACTTATATATTTATGTTTATATTAGATACTTGGATTTATTAGAGTTGTAAATATTAGTTGTGTGTGTGAATTTATCTAGGGTAATATATGTTTATAAGTATTAGAATCAATATGTAATAGTTGAATTAAGGTTAACGGTGATAAACATTTGGATTCAAGGCTGCACAAAGAAAAGAAACAAAGACAAGCAACATGAGGCGTGCATCAGTGGAAGAATGGCTGCAAAAACATTGAAGTACTCTTGATTTAGATTACGGTTATTTTAGGTAGTTACCGGCCAAATTCAGGAAGTTGGAAACCGCCAAAATTTAGTTATGTTTGACATGTATATCTAGATGTAATCTACAAGATATCATTTTTTCCGGTGGCAAAAACTTTGGTGTTTAAAACATCAAACACATTGGTTTTGGAAAAAGAGGATTGTTTTAACAAATTTTAAATTTATAAGTAAACGATATATACTTACTCAAAAACTAAAACTAACACACAGACAGACAGAGAACCTGACGCGTGTAGCATAGATTTTTGGGAAAAAACTGAGTATCATATTTCAAAGAACACACTTTCCCCTACTTAACCTTCCATCACTTTTGTTAATCGGGTTTTGAAAAGAACATAAAGCTGAGGGGTTCAAAAAGAAAAATAGTTTTAAAAGGTTTTGCTTTTATAAACAAGATAAAATAGTAGGGTTAGAAAACGTGTTAGCCGTGAAAACCCTCCGAATAAGTAGATTAATTATATTAACATTGGTAATAAATTTAATTCTTGATGAGGAAAACGGTTTTGAACGGTCCCTTCAGAGTTAGGAGATGGAAAAGAAATAAATAACGGATGGCGCGTAAAGGTGTCTTTGGAATGTTGGCCGATAAGCCGGTCTTCTCCTGAATGACAAGTGTCGTCGAGCCTAACGCACACAAGTCACGTAGCTTATTGGAAAGTTTGAGTCCTGCTTTTTAGGCACTTCCCAAACCACCGCAAAACCGCTCATTTAAGCATTGGGTTTTCTAATATATCTTCTTAAATTAAAGTAGAGGCAAACTCTGACTCGGATCTCTTCAACCTTTCTTAACTCTCACTTTTCGTTCCGAAGGATTTCACAAACCATCATCATCTTGTGATGGGGAACCCTCTAAAAAGTAAACGGCTTTGTACTAATGAGAGTTAGATAAATTATTCTTATTTTGATTATCTTAATACTTGACAACTTAAATATTTAGTGATCAAGTAAATATAAGTTTGGTTAAGTGATTAAGTGACTTAATAATTTCAACCCTTAACTCCCAAGACTTGTGAATGATAACCTTAACAAAGGTTGCGCATAATCCTAAGGGTGTATAATCCAAAGATCACTGGTGCACCCGTAGGGAATCCGCCCTTTGCCAAGAAATCCACTGACGCATCTGGTGTGATACCAGAAACTTGACACCCGGATCTGGTCCACTTCAGAAGTCGTTACTTAGAACCCGATTTGGATATCAGAAACCCGAAGGATCTGTCTCACTACCAATTTCCTCTCCTTGGATCTAGCTTGGGACTACCAGAAGCCGTACGAACCCCATAATAGTTTTTAGATAAGTTAAGTTTGGTTGGTGTTAGGATTGTTAAGCTAACCACTAATTGAACCTGTCACAAAAGATAAACAAACAAGAATTAGTTAAGAAGATAAACACATCAAGTAATTAAAAATAAACTACTACAATATAAAATGTCTAGTGAATCGAATAGGTTTGAAGAATACTAGATGGATAAAACCATCTAAAGATCAACATAAGAAGCATGAAGATCTTCTACTCATAGACAAGCTTCCAACCACCTTGATCCTATGTGTTTGATGTGATTCTCGCAATCCTTGACTTTATTGCATGTAAACTACTCCTACGGTGCCATTTCTTGATTGAGAACCCAAGGTAGGAAAGCTCCTAACCTTGGAGAGGTTTTAGCTTGGCCCTAAGGCCTTCCACGGGACCCCAAGAATGCTCAATAAGGGTAAAAATCGGTACATAAATGGCTAAGTTGAAGCTGCTATTTATAGGTAAATCAGACTGAGCATGGCCGTGCTTACGGGTGGCACGCCCGTGCTTACTGTCCTACGTACGTTCTGCTGCTGTAGGGAACAGTCTCTCAGCACGTTGTGCTGAGCACGGCCGTGCCAAAGAGTAAGCATGGCCGTGCACCCAACCAAGTGATGCTTTCATGTCCCCAAGCTGTTTCTTTGTCTTCTCTAATGTGCAAGCCCTCGTACAAATGTCTGTGGCCGTGCTTGTTCGATCCCGGGGTGATTTTATTGTCATTTTTGCCTCGGGAAGTCTCTACACATTCTTGGAAAATGCTTCAAGTCTCGTGTCTTCAGGAATCACCCGTTTTTTCTGTTTTTACCCTATAGTTGCTTATTTTTGGGTTGGAGCTCCGTTTTCGTTATTAACATAAACAGGAACAATTAAGTAGCTTTTATTATTAATTTTAGCCCAATTACGCCCTTTTATGAGACTATTTATGCATGTTTAATATTTGTAAATGATGGCACATCATAATCCAACAAAATTTGTTTTTTACCAAGATTAATACAATCATATTAATCCATTAATTTGATTCATATATGACACCGCGTTCATACTCTCATATATGAATGGAGATAATACGAATGAAGTAAGGACTTGATCAAGAATAAGAATGAAACAGGACTTGATCGAAAGAGAAAAAAGAAGAGTACTATGTTTATTGATCAAAGAAAATGAAGGAATAAAACATTTTGAACTCTATTTATTGATCAAAGAAAATGAAGGAACATTTTTTAAGGAACTTGATTGAAAGAAAAGACATATAAGATATCCATTGTTTTATTGAACGAAAAAAAAGAAGGGAAATAAAATATGCAAGACTTGACTAACAAATATTGTTTAGAAGAAAATGCATAGTCGAGAAACAAAAGACGAATCGGATTAAAAGATTGAACAAAAACGAATAACAAGAAATCAGATCGATTGAAAAAGAACGAGAACTTGGCATCGCAGGGAGGAATCAAAACTCAAATATGAGAATGAGATTGCGACTCAATCTATGAAAGAAGAATAACACAAAGAACATGAAATCCATGCGACGGAAGCGATGCGTATAGGAACAAAGGATCATAAACTCAGACAATCGGCTGTGAATCACAGGAAAATTTTATCAAAAAAACAACCAAAAGTCAAAGCCAAAGTATAGATTTTAATCTATTACTTTGCTTTTTGTCATGAGAATCTAGGATTGAATCTTGAGATTCAAAGGAAGTATATAAAGCCTATCTATTGAAAGAGCAATTAACAATGGATGTTTGCACTGATATTAAAAAAGAAAAGGTGACTCTGCATGACGTCGAGAAGAAAGCGACTCCGCGTAGCGTTAAGAAAAATGATGGTTTCATTTAGCATTAAGCAAAAGATGCTCATGTTGTTAATTGTAGTTCACACTAAAAAAAGGTTGCAAACAAAGGAAAAATTCTCAAAATGAAGAGGAAGACCTAAGCTTGATTCAACCAAGAATAATGGCGACTTAAAATCTTGATTTAAAATAGTGAATAAAAGTCTAGTCTAAGAGAGGATATTGGATTTATAAACTATACTTTTATATTATATTGTAGTGTTACATAATATTATTTATATTAACTTGGGATAGAATTAGGAAAGTCAACCGAACTATAACCGACATATCAAACGCTTATATTTGAGGGTTATATATGTATATAGACCTATTCAGTACTTTTCGGTTGTATCAATTATTTCCAATTAATACAAACACATCCCGAATTCTAGTGCCTACATATGAGCATGTATATTCTTGATTCTTGATTCTTGTTGTCTAACAGTATCTAGAGGTGCCATACCTCTTATGCACATAACACCATGTGAGGAAAAGTAATTTTTTATTACGAGCCCCACCACCAAGTTTGTGACAGGGTGGTATGTTTATAGGGGGAAGGGGCACTCTAGGCTACTAGCCTGGTCCCGGTAAATAATATCCCGTCATCCCAAATTTAACCCAAAGTAGCCTGGTTACTTTTTTTATTTTTCATTTTAAAACAAACGAAACTTAATAAAAACACGTTTATATAAAGCATATCTTTGAAACCGGTGGTGCTCAGTGGGATTTGCTGGGAGGTTGTGGTGGTGCTCGGCGGTGGTGCTCGATGGATTTGTTGGGGTTGTGGGTGAAAATGACCGACGATGGGGGTATTTATAATAATAATTTGAGTAAAAAAAAGTTTAAATTTTGACAGTTTCTGCACGGTCAAATGTGAGAACAGTCAAAAAAATTAAATGATTTTGAACTGTTGCAGCTCGGCAAGATGTAACCGAGCTGCTTGGTTTTTCAATGAAGTCGAGGGGTGGCAGCAGTGTAGTCGTCCGGCTACCGTAGCTGTAGGACCTTAGCCGGTCAGTGTCCCGTCCCCCCTCAGCATCCTGTATTGTTGCTTTTATTTTGTTTTAACTAGGTTTAAGATTTGAGTTACTTTAATTGACCAAAATTGATTAAAAAACAAATTCGGTTACAAAACGTTGTCGGTACAAAAAACCTCCTGATTTGTTCACCTCTAACCACAAGTCACTATTCTCGTACATTGATATACCTAACACCTTTCAATAGTATATTTATATAGAGAGAGTCAAAAGAGATGCTCAATACGTAACTAATTTTAAGTATGATACTGCCAAAATGACATAAAGACCTGTGATACATAAAGTGATTATCATCATCATCATACTCAGTTAATCCCACCAATAGCAAAAGTTAACGCAGGGTCTGAGGATGGTAAGATGTAGACAACTTTTACTTTAATTCGTTCAATTAGATGTACCCCTACGTGTATATATATCCTTCCAAAGCAACATAATATGATGATTTTTTCCTCTGGAACATAATATTACAATACTTAAGACTAGATTTATGGACTTTAACATAGGATCTAAACTAATGTAAGAACATTGTCCCTAATATCCATCCACATTGGCATATCATATTTCAAACTAGAACCAAAATATACTGCACCATGATCATGTCATAAGATTTAGTTCATACAACCATTACATAAATAACTACTCAAAATAAACATAGTAGAACACAAACGAACAAGCAGGTTCGAAACCCGAATTACCTTATATTTCATGTTCAAATGGGGCTATGAGCATCATTAGGCCATACTTCAGTTACACAGCTTCCACCACCATCACTACTTATACCACTATTAGCATTACCATTAAAGATGTCAGGCTCACCACCTAGTCCAACCATCATATGTTGCGCAGGAACGTGTAGTCCAGAGTGGGGTCCATGGTCATCCCCACGAACGGTTATGGTTGGAGAGACGTTACCCATTGTGGACATATTTTGATAGTTGAACAGTTGGGGAGTAGTTAAATGGTTCTGAATAAGGTGGCTTAAGCTAGATGTTAGTGAGCCCCTAGCCAGGGTGTCTTCAGCCAGCTTAACCTGTAATCGAAGAGCGTTTTCTTTTAGCATCAAGTTATGGATCTATGGCTTCTGTTATGTACATTGAACCAAACTTGCTATATTTATAGTTAGGAAAGAAGATACCTTAGCTCTTAAGGCTTCCACATCTGACTTGAGCACGCGGTTGTTAGTTGAAGCATCGTTGTATTGGTGCGTAGCGTTCGTTAGTTGTTTAAACAGAATTGAGTACTCGGCTCGTAGTTTTTCCACCTGCAGGGTTTGTTGGGCACCCAGCAAAAAGGGATCAATTTTGGTGCACGTTGACCGTCAAATTATATGATATTTGTTACAATATAGTTAATGAACAAAGAGATTTAGGAGTCTTTATTCATTAAAAAGCACACTTTGTGCGGCTTTTGACCCGTTTACTTTAAACTTTTTTCTTTAATGTTTACCCTTCAGACATGATATACCCCAAATTAACCGCTCATAAGTAAACTAGTTGAAATTGCCGCCTATGGTTCCTATATTCATTTGGTGTTTTCCAAGCATGTTCTTATTGTTTTATATTAACATTGTTAAAAATCGTTGGTCATTACTAAACGCATACTTGTTGCTCAAGCTCGGTTAAATGAGCTTGTTTTCTTTTTCTTGAGCGCCTAGCAGATTCTCGGTTTGAGGCCATCCTGAAATCATAGTCAATCGCGTTAAAGTAGTATTTACTAATCTTCCACTAATTAAACAAACTCTAGACTAAATAATGTTACCTTCTAATCCTTTTAACATCCACTGTATCATTGCTTTGTTCACATTGCCGGTTTCAATCTCTGGATCGTAGTCTGATTGTTCTTCATCACTAGTTGCCCCGATATCATTGTTATCTCGCCTTATTGGTTTAACATCTGAAGTTGGGCTCTCAAACTGACCAAATATGAGCACATCGTCCATTAACCATGTAAAACGCTTAAAACGTTGTTCATATGAGAGTAAAGGTGGCAAAATGGACGGGTCATGCATGTTGGATTAACATATTGAAACATGTATTTTAGTACGGGTCGGGTTGGTTAGTTAACCTTACCTACTAACACTTTTATCCAAAATTTCAATTGTTCTTATTAACATGTAGTATGATAAGTAGCTAGGCAAGGCAAATATGATTTAGATTATATAGTTGGTTTGAAATCGAAAATCATTTAGGAGGTTTAAAAAAAATCGCTTTGGGTAATTCGACCTTTTTCCATTCTAGCTAATATTTTTTTTATTTATTTTTACAGTAAAAGATGAAACATAACTCAAATCAACCCATTTTTATAAGTATACAGTCGAAATAGCCACCTTTAATAGAAAGTGACTAGATAGGCGACCATAGAGGTGTTTGGATGTAAGTTTAAAAAGTGATTACGTGATACCTAAATATCATGACATATCCATTAAGGTATGAGTTCGGAACCATACCACAAATCGAAGATTGGGCATCCATAGTCACCCTGACACTAGAGTTGTGTGGAATAATATTCTGTGACCATACAGGGTTACCCGTCATTTCAGAACTTGAAAACCTATTTTGATTCTCCTGTAAATGAAATGGTTAACAAAATCATTGGTCAACCAAGAATAACTCAAAGCAAGGTACATGAACCATGAGAACTAATGTGACCAATCTAGGACTTGACTCTAATATCACATCGTTCGTCTAAACGAGAGATATTGGGTCGTAAGAAATTCAAAACTCAAGTATATCATCAACGCGTGTTGGGCACACTGACTGTATAACTCCAAAGTTAAATTAAATTTTTCTAGGAAGTTTCTACTCAAGTAACTAAAATAAATAAATAAATAAAAACTTATACCATATTGGTCGTTTGGAAACATAATATTATTAATCAATCCATTTAAAACAAATAAATAAATAAATAAATAAAAATATAAATTTAAGGGGCCTACGTACCAACCATCTACATATATGATAACAATACAAAGAGCTTAGGCCAATAAAAGAATAAACAACTTCAATAATTTTGTAATCAAGACAAATATAACAATATTAAAAAAACCAAACCGGATATCTGTACTGAACAGCAACATCAGGAGAAGAACCAGCAACATAGTTTTTCCGATCATCGTTACCGAAAACCGAACTATCAGCATCACTAACAAATGATTGTTTAAACCATTCATCAAAATCAAGTTCAGAAAATATTCTACTCATGTTGTTGCACATGGAAGACTGGTTGAAAGGTTTGTTATTAAAATTTTCCATAATAATATGTGGGTAACGTAACATGCAATAGAAGTATTTAGAATCAGAAACAACAGAATTAGTCCCACATATAATCTTTGAATAAAGTTGGATCTTTTTGGTTACTTCACCACTAAGGATATGAAAAAGATTGGTGAGTGTGTTTTTATAAAAAAAGTTTGGAGAAAGAATACAAAGGTTGAAGTAGCTTTGTGCAAAGTGTAGTGAAAGTGTGAAACCAACAGTGGAAGAGAACTCAGAATCACTCACTTTGATGTGATATTATATTAAGTATTGTAAGATTCTTTGTTTTATAAAACTAATTCCATTACCATCACATTTTGATAGATTATTAAGAGAATATTATAATATTAAGGGTATATGTAATTATTTTGTTAAATGTAGTTTTCTTTAAGCTTTTACTTGGTGTTTACGGTTTGGACAAAAGTCGTAGTACCAAACTAAAGTAAGATTCTAGAGGGGTAGGTTGGGTAAGCCAAAATGGATGGTTTTAGTTTTATGGCGATTTGGTGGTTTGGTTTTAATGATTTGAACATATTTTTTTGAAGTAATTAGTTTGCAGACTACTCACATCCCATTCCCTACATTAAGTGACTGGCTTCTTAAAAAGTGGCTTTGAAGGGTTGTGAGTGGAGGAGAGAGAAAATGTTAATGTTCATCTATATATTTGAAAATCTACTCTTCACCCACCAAAACTTTTTAATATTGTAGGACCGTCACGGATGATCCGAATATCATGTATTAGTAGACGAAACGAGTGCGGAATCCTCAGGTCGTGGTTTAAGAAACAAGAAACACCCACAAAGACGAGTTGTCGGATTCGATTAAATGGTTATTCTTTTATGAAAACAGAGCTCGGTTGTTTACAGACAAGAATCAAACCATAAAACCTTTCTAGAACCTCTGATATGACAACTAAATGATTAGGGAAATGATTGAAGTTATTTATAGCATATCCCAGTCGTCCTAGGCCCTTGGGGCGACTGAGTTGCATAGGGGAGACTAAGTAGGGGACGACTAGGTACCCAGTCGCCTGATGTCCCACAAGACTAGCTAAGCCAGTCATGTCCTAGGGGCTCAGTCGCCCTACCAAAAGACCAAATTGCCCTTAAACATAAAAACTAATATAATTACAACCAAAACAACGTATAAACACCTATACTAGGCTACGGACATCTATACAACATGTACTAACAAATAATTTTTGAAAGTGGTTGTGAGTGAAGAAAAGAGAAAAGTTAATGATAAAGGTATACACGATATTAATTAATTGAAAATGAGAGAGAAAATGCATATTGTAGTGGTTTTTATTGTAATTTGATGGATAGAGATAGGAACGAAATATGAATGCTCTAAAACGTTATAGATATAGTTCATGATTATAATACACATACAATGCATATTTAAGAAATGAAATATTAATATACACACTCAGGAAAGTTAAACAATGCCAAACCTCACAAACAAACCATTTGGATCTTAAACCAACCAACTTACTTTGGTGTGTGTGTGATTTGCACCATCGACTTTAATAGTTTACAAACTTATTTATTTTTTGAACAACGAAACATCTATATATATATATATATAGAGAGAGAGAGATAGAGAGAGCCAACAAAAAACTGGAGAAAAACATCAAAAGAACAAACGAAAACAAACTGGAAATCAAACCAGCCAATTACACCAACTCCGACACTTCAAATTGACCCACCTATCCCAACTTAGGCTCGGCCTAGTAGCTCTATGAGACATCCAGAGAAACGAATCCTCCTTAACGAACTCAATAATCTTCATGAATGGAACAAAGACGCCTTCAAACACCTTCAAGTTCCTTGCGTTCCAAATCCTCCATGTCGTAGCCATACCAATCATGACATCTTCCTCCAGCACCTACTACCCGGCTCGGACCTCAAAAAAATCAAAGATCCTAGCAAGAGAATCAGGGTTGTTGGGCCAAGACACTCTGATCCATCTAAACACACTCCACCAAACAGCTTTCGCGAACAAACATGAGAAGAAAACATGATCCGAAGATTCCTGCATATACCCACATTTGTCACAAAGAAGATCACGAACCAACATGCCTCGATTGGACAGAGACGTTTTCGAAGGAACACGGCACATGATGCCCCTCCAAACCAAGTAGTTTGCCCTTAAGGTCGTCCAATTATTCCAAAGAAAAAAGCTACCCTCATCCCCGGCCCCAGCACGATTTTTTAGCCAACTCGAACCTCAAACTCATAACCAAAAAAGACCCCCCCCCCCCCCCCCCCCCGCTGTTTTTCCAGACCCATTTAACCCTCATGTCGCTTAACCTTTTACCCTGCAGCAAGGTCATCAAATTCCCGATCTGATCCCATTCACTACTGGAGCAAAGATCACGTAACCAAGGCTACCCCCAATAGACAGCAGCACCTCTGAAACAGACATGGTCCGCGATGGACCCATTCTTGAGATTAGCCAACTTGAACAGGTTCGGGAAAACTTCCATCAGCGGTTCAAGCCTAGCCAATAATCTTTCCAAAACCGAGTATTGTACTTGTCTCCCAAATCAACTTGAAGGCACTCTTTCACATTAATGCCCTCTTTAATAAGCTCCTCATCCATCGAACCAATATCCTTCCACAACCCCCGGGACCGTCTTTTTAACAGGAATCATTTTATTTTCAGTCCGCGTCTTATGAATCAAAGACACCACCAGAGCCCATAACTGATTTGGGTCGTCCTTAAAACGCCACCACCATTTGGATAACATAGCTCTATTAAAGTCTTTGATACTTCTAACTCCTACGCCACCAAGACCCTTTAGCTTAACAAGCTTTTCCCAATCAACCAATCTAATTTTATTCCTCGACCCAACCTTACCCCAGATGAAATCTCTTCTGATAGCCTTAAGTTTATTAATAATAATGTTTGGTGCTTTAAAGATGGAAAGGAAATAAGAAGGTAAACTCCCCAGAACCGATTTAGCTAAGGTGATTCTACCAGCGAACAATAACGATGTGGCCTTCCATGCAGATAACCTCCAATTAAACTTATCTATGACCGGTTTCCAATACTTCGCTCTTTTCATATTTGCTCCAATTGGGATCCCTAGGTAATCGAAAGGAAACTATCCAACTTTACACTTCCGGATATTTGCCATCCTGCTGACTTCCCCATCTCCCACCCCCACACCAAATAAATGGCATTTCTCCTGGTTAATATTCAAACGCGTAACCAGATGTAGGCATCTTAATTAGGAACCTATTCGTTTTATTGAAAAAAATAATAATATAAGAGAACAAAGTAGAATTTAATATTTACTAAACTATTTAAAAACCAACTAGCTATCTTATTAATATAATCATACAATTACTTCAAAACATAAAATTAAAACTAAAATCATACTCAATTTAAAAATCACATTAAGTGAACTGAACTTTCAGCGAACAGTTCACGAATCGTTCGGTGGGAAATTCGTTTATGTTCGTTCGTTTAATAAATGAACGAGCACGAACAAAAAAAATTGTCCGTTTAGTTAAACGAACGAACATGAACAAAGGTCGCGTTCGTTCATTTATGTTCATGAATGTTCGAAAATGTATTCGTTTATGTTCGTGAACGTGCGGTAAGGTGTTCGTTTATGTTTGTGAACGTTCGATAATGTGTTCGTTTATGTTCGTCAACGTTCGGTAACGTGTTCGTTTAAGTTCATTTATGTTCGATAGTTTAATATGGTTTTTAATTTTTATAATGTTTTTTATATTCTTTACTTTTTATTTATTTTACCCAAATATATAAATAATTTATGTGAGATAAGTATATGGTTATACAAGATCAACAAACCATACTTTTAGTATAATCATTAAATAAATAATTAATAAAGAGTTCAAGTTTAAATAATTAATTAATGAAGACTTCAAGTTTAAGATGCGAGCTTAATTTTTTAGATACTACTTTATTATGTTTACCAATATTATATTAGTGGAGAGTTCAATAAGAAGAAGTTTTCTTGAAAGAAGAAATTTAGACCAATAGAAATCTTCCATTTTAATAGTTCTATTTAATGTTAAATAAATTTTTAAGTTTTTGTAACTCTCATAAACTAGTTAAATAAATGAAATCATAATTCATTTTTAAATATATATCTTTAAAGCAAAGATAATTTATAGTGAAGGATAAATTTCGGTATGTGTATGATGAATTTCTACATGTGTAGGATAAACCTAATAATAATTTCGATATGTGTAGGATAAAAGTATGACAATTTCGATGTGTGTAGGATGAATTTTGATATGTGTAAGACAAGTTTTGATGTATGTAAGATAAAAATATTTAAAAGTAATTAATTGAATAATTAATGTGAAATGAGTTAAAGTATTTAATGTTATTTCTTCTCAAATTAAAATTCTTCTCAAATGATCCTCCCCCTATTATATTAAGTACTAAGTATATTTGTATAACTAGGTTATATATTGGGTGGTTCTAGTTAATTTCTTAGTATATGTGAATTCGATATTATTTGGAAGTTAAAATATGTCTCTTTGTGTTTGTTTCCCTTCATGAACACTTTGTATTCATTCACATATGTTTGTGTTCATTAATGTCCAATTGTGTTCGTGAGCGTTCATGAACAAAATTAACAAACGAACATGAACACGAGTGTTTGCTTAACAAACGAGCACGAACATAAAATCTTGTTCATTAAGTGTTCGTGAACGCATAATCTATAATCTATAATCTATAATCTATAATCTATAATACATTATAAAGGAGGAGTGATGGCCATCATGGTAATTTTTATTTCTGTACAACTTAAGAAGCAACATGTACAACATATTTAAGCATGAAATTTAAGGGTATTATAGGAATACTTGTGAAAATTAAGACACTTAGGAGGGTAATGTAGACATTTCACCACTCTCTTCTTTTACAATATCCACACACTTTTACGATACTACCCCTTTTTGCCATCCCTGCCCTTCAAACATCCTTTGCTACCCTTTGCCTACGGTTTAATTCCTCTTGAATGCTTCAATTGAAACGTCCTGCGTTTCCCCATTTTCTTCAATTACCACTCTGCAACAATGCGATGAAGATTTAAGGATCGAGTACAAGTTTTGAGTTCAATAAGGTTGGAAACATGTCTGCTTCTTTTAATTCTTTTTCTTTTGAAGATTAACCATTTTATATAAGACTTGTTTGCTTCTTTATATCATTGTTGGTGTTAGATTTTGTAATGTTATCAGTATTTGGACAATCAATTTTGTGGAGTTGTTGATTTAGGTTTATAGTTCTTTGTTTGTGGTTCTTTGATTTAGGGCTAATTCGTGGTTAAAGTTGGAAGATCCAAGATAAAGAGTCCAACGGATCTTGGAATTTTAGAGGTTAAATGAATCGAGAGGTTAGAGTGATGGAAAGAAGATTAAGATAGCCTTTTTGACCTGCACATAGGGTTGGCTTTGAATATTAGTTCAAGGCTACACACCAGAAAGACCTGTGTTTTTTTTTAGGCGTGAACACTCCTATTTAGGGACTTTTGCAGCTTCAAATATTAACCAGAAGCTATTAAATCTAGGGGAAACATTTAAACGAAGCAACTAAATCCGGGGCCAAGGTTTTACCATTTTTCAAGATACAGGAACATGGTGATAGTTAAATATATAGTTATATACATATGTTCCTTAAGGTTTTACCATTTTTTGATATACTGGAATCGAAAAGCAATGTTTTTTTTATTTATTTAACTTAACACTAGCAAAACATGATAGTGAAAATCAAATAAGTTTGATTTTTGGGCGTTTTGATTTTTATAAGGAGGATAATACTGGTGTTTTAATTTATGTGGAAATTTTCTTTATCTACATAATAGAATTTATTTAAAATGATTCAGAGGAAGACACATTTTTATTTCATATTATGAATATTTTTTCCGGTTGTTAATTTGCAGAGCTGTTGCAGTCCCTTGAGGCAGATATGGTGCACAGATGAAATTAGTTCACGATCAGTTGACACAACTGATTATGTTCTTGTTAAAATGGATGGATTCTTCTTTGAATCTTTTCCTGTTATTGTCATTCAGGTTAGTTGTCGATTAAATTTCATTATCATTAGTTGTGTCTCCGTGTCTTAAAACCCATAAAATATTATTTCTAAAGAAACCAAGATGTTAAATGGCGACGTGCCTTAAATGGAGGAAAATGCGCCAACATAAATAAACTTGAACAATAATTGGTAATCTATTTTGGTGTGAATATGTTTTCTTTTTCTACGTGCAGGGGTGTATCTTCATTATTAAATAGCGTGGAGAATGAAAATGGAGCGAATGTAGTATGTGGTACCAAGGAGACGAGTGTATACATCAACAAGATTATAACAGTTCGAGAGGTAACATCTGTTAGTACTTAGTACTAAAAAGACTCCGGTAACCATGTATTGATATTTTTTTACACTTGCAATTAAATACTCAAAACAGTTATTTCAGATTTACCAGAACAAAGAAGATCTGTTTTTTCCCGCCACATTGCATCCTGTGCCAAGATATGTGAATCAGATATGGTTAGTTTAGTCATTTATTTTGCTAACATTCTCCTATATGTAGATATAATATGCACACCATGGTAGGATTTGGTTTATTGTATGGTGAATAAAGTTTTCTCCTTATCAGCTTATGTGAATATTTTGTTTGTAAGTAGTGTTTTGAATATGAGGGTGTAAAACTGTAAATGCAGCTTATGGTAAGTGTTACTTCTAAAATGTGAATTCTATAAAATATTCAATATTTAACCAGGATAAAAATTGAAGGCTTAGGAAAAAAACATAATTATATCGTACTCAACTGATGTATGATACGTACCACTGTACCAGTCGTCCCATAATCTCCAAACACATCACAACGGGTTATTGAGTCTTGTAGTCAGTTATTTGAATCTGCATCAGTTTATTAGTTTATGTTTTAGTGGTAAGGAAGAAGATGTTAAGCTTGGAGCCAAGAGAGGCAACCCATCGGCTCAAACAGGCAAAGATTACAAGGAGCCACCACCCGCGCCACTGTTCGAGCTGTCTTTCTACTGAGCAAATCGAGCTCATAGCCACCTTCTTGTTCTTGTACATCGTCATGGGTGTCGTCAACAAAGTGTGCTACTGTTGGCCGGTATTCAAGGGATTGCTTGGGCTTTTGGTGGTATATATGATATTGTACAAAGTATAGTTTTACTTTCTATTGTGTTGCTGTATTTAGTTGTCTGGGTAATTTTTTAGTTTATATTGATCATATGTTGTTTGCTTCTTGGGTTATTCATTCAGACCTTTCATAGCAACTAACCTTGGTGTTTGTATTTGCCATAGATTTTAGAGAAGCTTGGAGCAGTTAGATGAAGTTAAACACTGAACAAGAATCTAAAATGTATTATAATGTTAGTTGCACTTAGGTTTATAGAAAATTAGTACTGTAGTAAAAACTACAATTGTTCCCCTAAGAAACGATGGAAAAAGGCAACAAAGAACTTCTAGGGAAGGTGAAGCTAAGTCATGTTAACTTTTATGATGAGAGGGTAATTCTGAATTTGGATTTATGGTGTTAAACTAATACTATACAACCGAATGCAGATCACCTCCAGAAACCTTATCGATCATTATTTTAATAGGTGGTATTTTTTTGTAAAAAAATCACAATTTAATATCTGTATTAATATAAAAACATCCACTATAAATTGCACTATTGCAGATAGACTTACATGAGTTCAGCACCCATCAAAGGGCCTAACATATAACAAGATCAATATTTTTTCATTTTCTTCATGCTCCTTCATGTTTCACTTAAGATCAAATAAGTTTATTTCGATGAGTAATTGTAATAGTTATTTGATTTGTTGTTCATATGTTTCTTCTTTATTGGGTCGTTAGACTTTATGTCTGTACGCTTGGGTTGGAATTTTTAGTTAAAGAAAAAAAGTATAGGAAACGTTTTAGACGTTTAGTATAGGAAAGGTTCATGAGTAAGAAATTTTCCTGTGTTTTTTTATTGGATGCTTGTAACAAATTGTAATGAACTTTAAATATGGAAAAGTCGTACGACTTTAAAAGTCAACTATTTTTTTATTCTATTAGTTATTTTTATTGAATGTGCATATGGTCAGTTGAGATTAGCGGCGGGAGCATCATATCTTTGGTTAAAGAAAAGGATTGGCTGGAAAGTGTCAAGAATGAACCAGTGATTGATTATGGAGAAGCTGTTGCGTGGCCTGGTTTGATTGAAGTGTAAGAAACCTCTTATAATTTCTCTTGATTTCCTTAAAATCCGGTGGGTGTTTGTGACGGGTCGGGATTGAGCTGGGGGTAGGTCATGAATGTGCCTAGGGTTTGTTTTGAAAGAAGCTTTGAGATTGGACATTCGGCAAAGTCTATAAGAGGTGTGTATTTGTTCTCCCTACCATTTTTTGTTGGTTTATATATTTATGGGGTGTTTGGCATTTTTAAAATAAAATTAAAAAAATAATGAGTAGTTATACAAGGATTGATAAAAAAAACATTTTTAATTTAACCTGCAAATTTGTTGTTGGTGGCTAATACACTATAAAAAGTCAATTACTGCATTTAGTTCTGAAGGTCGGTTCATATTTTGCATTACTACTCAATTACTCATCATCTTTTATACTATTTAAGTAATGAATATGTAGATGTTGGTAAAAGTATTACAAGTCTTTCATTTTCCTCATGCTTATTAGATGTATATACATTATCCGCATCTATTGTTGTTTACCTCAATTGGTAGGAAATACTTGCGTAGCCAGTACACGCTGGAGTCTCATATCATCCGAGTGATTGAAAATTCTAAAATTGCAACTTTCCGGTCAAAATTTGATACAATAATGCCCATTTTTGTAATGACGAGTTGTAGGGACTGGTTATAATTTCTGCCATATACGATGTGACTGGTGGTTTTCCTATGTGTGAGCCGGAGCTGGTGATTCATATCTTGTAGATGGTACAAACGGTGTGGGAAGTAAACTCAATCTAGCATTCGAGACTTGGATTCACGATACCACCGGTAATGATTTAGTATGAGAATCCACATATATTATAATTTATATATTTGCTTATTTTCAAAATATATTGTGATCTGCTGTGCTAATAAAGTCCATCTTTAGGTTGCGATGAGTGTTAATGACATCATTACTTCTTGAGCAAAATCTTTATTCTTGATTACTCTGCTACTAGCCACTTTGATGTTGATCTTGCTGCAAAGGTGTTACTTTGTTCTTGCATGAACATGATATGGTTAAAACTGTTAATGATGGTTTAGCTATGGTTTTGACTTGTGGCGCTGGCAAACTGTAGGTTGGTCTCATGGTTCAATAGACGATGTGCCAAATGGTTAGGTATATGCCTGTTTGAATTAAGTGGTGAATGTTACTTTTTTGGAAGTATTACTGACATCACAGAAAATTGAAATCTTGGAATGGAAATTTGTTAAAAGATCATATAATAAACATTGAATTTAAAGCCAAAAGGAATTTGACCTAAGAAGTCAACCTGTATTACTGACTGCTGATTTGTCGCAGGTTACAAGCACATTACACATCCAAGAAGGAATTTCATAGGTACAATATGGGCCACATTTTTTTGTAATCACACTACAAGATACATGTGACATGGAGCATCAAATGGGATCCACAAAATAAATAATGCTGCAAAAAAGGTAAAACAAAATTGGTTAGGAATTGCTGGGTTATGATGACGTTCTGTTGATGCTTATTGGAGTATTTAGAGACACATAAACACACACATATATATATATATATATATAATTCATATTATTTGAGAGTTATTTTTAGCTTATAATTGTGACTCTATTTGGTATCATCTAAAATTTCATATTTTATGTAAATTCATATGAGCTGTTAATCCTGCAGTGTTCATGAGCTTTGAAATTTTGTGATGTATATATATGCTGGTGATGAGAATATTAGAACACTTGTGTTTAATATGGGATTTTCTCGCTTTCTTTGTCGCCTTTTTTTGTTTGGAATGTGTTTTAGCCCTCTACTCATGAGGATTCCTTTAATAACAAATATATGAATCTTGATTCAAAGAAGACCAAGCAAATTTGGACATGAAGGATTGATAATAATTTGAAATAAAAATGTAGCGATGCTTTGCGAAATAAATTATGTGACATCCGCCACACTACGTGTCCCAGCAAAACAGACGCACCGCAGCAACGCGCGGGCATACCCACTAGTTTCCTTAACAAACGAACACGAACAAGGCCTTGTTCGTGTTCGTTCGGTTTATTAGCAACCCTACATCTAACAGTATATCTTTATATATCAGTTTTGCTTTTTTGTTAATATTTTTACCAACTATACTCTTTTATAGTGTGCTTTGATTAATATAGATGGTTTACACTAGTTTAGTTACAGTATTTTCAAGATTTAGATAGGAGTGAGCAACCGGACCGTCATCAAACTAAATTTATTGATGACGAGATTAACTGATGGCTATAATAGTTATGGTTAAGCGTGTCCATAACTGAATCAAACCAGATAAGTTAGGAATGCTATCATAGCACCTGTAAATATGTGTGGTTTAGATGTGTGACATTGTCAAAATGATGGAATGACAAATTCAAACAACTTAGATATCATGCGAAACATTCTCACAACTCCAACATTGTATAAGAGCAGTGAGCACTGCTAACATGTGCTACAATTTTCTTATCTATACTTACTACTATATAGTGTATTCTGAACAGGCAACATCGTCATTTCATATTTATTTATATGGGCAAAAAATGTAATTTTATTAGATTGGTAAGATAAATTTAATAAGAAAATTTAATACAAGTCAAATTTCATTTATGATCTCTTTTTGATTAATTGTGTTTTTGTATTTTATATACATCATTGATGCATTTTTTAAAACCATTGTTTTTTTAAATTGACAAAATTACAAAAGTCGTCCTTTGTGTTTATAGTGAATTGCAAACCATGTCCTTTAGAAAAACAAATTACAGAAAAGTAGAAAACGTATTTTTGTGTTTACGAATCTTTACATGTTATGTCCTTTGACACAAACTCAATTAACTTTTCTTGTTAAATGTGGCCAAGTGGACCCATGTGATGATAGATTAGTCTTTTTACCCATTTATTATAAAAAATAATCTTTTAATATACACACACACAACTCTCTCTTTTCTCACCCTTAATTTTAATCTTTTCCTCACTTGTTGCCAACCGACACTATCACCCACCACTATACCCTCACATGAGGTCCCCTTGGTCATATTTTAACGAGAAAAAATAATTGGGTTAGGGTAAAAGGACTTAACATGTATGAGTTTGTAAATATAAAGTACGTTTTCTGTAATTTATGTTTTTAAAGGACATAATTTCCAACCCGCTATAAACATAAAAGCCAATTTTCGTAATTTACTCTTTTAATCTTTAAGACGCTCATTTAACTATGTATATACACACATCTACGTCGGTTCACCCCTTTTCAGTCCCTCCTCATTGCAGAAACAACTATTCACCTCCTTTCCATCAACACACCCTTTAAACCACCATTGGGTGCGACTGATCACATGTTCAATCACTGTGCTTCTTTCGATATCCCTAATCGGTTTTAACTAGAATTTATTTTTCCATTCCATTTACCAATTGAATCCTACTTTATACCCTTCGCAATAGCATCATGGTTTCTATATGGGCGGAGTTGAGAAGAAGACAAGCCGAATCATAGGTGATGTTCGTGTGTCCACAGCCGGTGATTAAATTTGGAGGTCCTACGAACCAAATTTTTGGAGTGCAATAAGAACACATTAACCGTGCGTTAATTGCTTTGATTTAGCTATTGTTTTCATGAAATCTTCTCTTTTTAGGGGTTTATTTCCTTGTCACAACACATATAGCATATACTTTAAAAAAAAGGTAATATTGATTGTAAGTTTCTTAGTTAATTTATATCAGATGTTTTGTTATTGTCAGTTATTGATGTTAGCAATCATTTATATTATTGGGAAATTAACAATTTAGTCTACTTAGGTAGAGGAATCAAATCTGAAATCTTTGTTTAACACATCATAAAACATGTTTAAAACTAAACGGAATTTTTAAATTCAGATACATAGCCTAAGTGAAGATGTTCCTTCGGCGATTACTAAGTTAAGGCTAAGCAAATTCTTAATAGTAGAGGAATTCCTACTGTTGAAGTTGATTTGTATATTAATAAAGGAATTTTTAGAGCTTCTGCTTTAAGTGGTGCTCCTTTTTGTGATTTAGAATAGTTAATTATGTCTGTTAGTAGTGATTGGAGTGATGTTTTCGAGTTATACACATTAGCAATCTTGGTTAAAAATTAAGAATTAGTAACTTCCGTTGAAATGTAAGATGATGATGGTTGCTTTTATTATTTACTTAATTACTTGCAACATATAAGGAGTCGCTTGATAAACCAGTGGCCATAGATATGACCGGATGTCTGGCCATGTTAAAAAACATAAGGTGAATTTCATTACATTTTCTTTGATACTGCAGTTTATCTCCCCCCCAAAAGTAGCTAGAGTGCGAACTTCAATTAGATAGAATTTGAATGATTTTTGTTGTTTAACTTTCATACATTGACAATTAGTTAATGGATTTTGATTGTTTAACAAGTAAGGAATACGTTTATATTACGCTCGCCAAAAAGGATCGACAACACCCGCTGCTATAAATTATAAATAAATTGTTGACTCCACTGCAACGTGGGAGCTCACAATACAATATCCCACCCGCATAAACAAATTTTGTACCAGAAACACACGTTAGGGGATCGAATAAATCAACCAGAAAACATACAACGAGCCGGTTAACCAACCAGCAAAGATTGTCACCCTTACTTTCCTCACCGTTTAGACGGCGCTTCAAATCAACCAGAAAACATACAACGGGGCCGATTAACCAAACAACGTCCAATCCCGCTGCAACGCGCGGGCTTCTGCTAGTATAATTACAAGCATGTTGACACTCCTACGTTAAGCTTACCCAACAAAAGAAACAAATGCAAATACTTTTGTCTTTATTTTCCCGTATCAGCAGGCAGCTGAAATGTGTTATGAGATTCTCTTAATAAATGATCCCACATCTCTAGTTGCCTATTTATGAACATCTAGATATAAGCGCTATATGGTGACCTCTTAATGATTCAACTAAGAGGCTACCATGAGTGACCGACGGTTTACCAACCCATGCTTAACCGATCATCGGTTATGATTATGATTAAGCACTCTTTCATATTCGACGCTTAATTATGATGGTTATGATTAGACTATGGGGTGTGGTTCCCCTTCCCCCTTCCTTCCCCTTCTCCACATCAGCGCCACGTCATCTTCCCTTTCCCCTTCCCCTTCTAGAGGAAATGGTTCCCCCTCCTTCCCCTCTTCCCTCTATATTATTATATGTATTGTTATTATATTATTATATAAAAAGTATTACTATTAAATTAAAAAGTAATGTTATATAATAATATTATATTATGCAAGTGGATGTATGCATTGAAAGAATGGACGGGACGAGCGGGAGAATACTCCCGAGCACACCGAGCACACATGGGGGGGGGGGGGGGGGGGCGGTGTTCCCTTCGGGAAAATGGCCACCTCAGCTTTCCCGACCCCTTTCCCCTTCCACACCCCTTAGTCTTATGGATTATGATTTAGTATTTAATGCTTTGTTATGATTATGATTAACTCTCCATAACATAACCGAACCGACTTTACAGACCCCTAGCTCTAGGTATGTTTTGGAGATGATTTGTGAGAATAATTAGGTGTGAAAGGTACAAAGATGTATCATTTCCTATTTACATCACAAAAAATGTTTTTGCATTTACGTATCATTAAATTGTTATAAATGTGTGATTTTAGGTGTGTTCATAGTTGCAAAAGTCGTCCGAGTTGACCGATTACTCGCCGAGTACTCACCACAAAGGTGGGTCACCCGAGTATAGCCGAGTTGGCCGAATACTCCGAGTACTCCCGCATAGGCCGATTCGACCCCCGAGTACTCGCCCGACTAGGCCGAGTACTCGCAACTCCCCAGTCGGCCGAGTTGGTAGCGCCTAGCGAGTTCTGCAACCATGGATGGGTGTGTTGCAATTAGTTCTAGAGTGGTAAAATTTTCAGTAAAGGAATATAGCTTTACTATGTCATGCACTACTTTTTATGTGTATATTGTCATTGTCACAAGTTGAAAAAAAAAAGAGTTATTTGAACTTACAGCATTCGTATTAAAAATTGTATTGTGTAAGCGCTTTTTTTCCTTAAAAGTGACCCATGTTGTTGTGACAGGGAACCGCAATATCTGTTTAATTTTTAGAAAAAAAAGTAATATATTTACTTTGAAGGAATACTTTTGTAATTAAGTCGGTGACTAAACCAGTTGTGTTATTGGTTTATTGGCAGCTCAGTTTTGATAATCGGGTGAGGACACTTAATATACATATTAACGTCTTGATATTTCGGTTTAGATTTGCAATGTAACAACCGGTCAATTGACTTGGTTCAACGATTGCAACCCGTTCAACTATGGGAATATATACTGCGCACTTGAATACTAAATTTTAATTAATGGTTCAATTTGCAAAAAAGTGGGCTCCGCCATATCACCCTTTCACACCCACCAACCCGTTGGCGGACTGCTTCGCTAGCGCCCCTTTTGGCCAAGCCGGGGCAGTGTTTGGGACGCCACCCAACTTAGGTGATTGGGGCGTTACCCACACACCGCACTCACTCATACATGCGGACTCACTCACTCAGCTTGCATGGATTAGCTGGCCTAACTTGTTAAAGGCTTCTAACGAGCGTGAGTGAGCTATTTCACACCCTCACGGGTGGCCAACGTCATGTGCGAACGTGAGGCAAGCAACAACATCAGTACCCACGCTTAGATCACACAGTGCAATACGTGAAGTAAACAATTTTTACTTATTCATTACAGTTATTATTAAAATTTTAAAAATAATTAAAATGTTGTTATATGAACACGCTTGAATTAGGGCATCACGTTCCGATACATAAAACTAACATGATTTTCATGTTGATATCGTGTTCAGGTCGTGTAAAATTTCCAGGTTCGACCCACAAAGCAGCAAAATGCTTTAGCACCCCTTAATCATGTATGTTTTGGTTTCAGACTGTATGGGTGGCCAGATACAACCACATGACAACCATACACATGTATGTGTTAGCCTACAAGCTGTTAATGAGCTTATCCGATCCGAGCTAGGGCAGCTCGTGTTTAGCTTTGTCTGAAATGAACCTAGCCACGCTAGCTCGATTTGTAAACAAGTTGATTTTGAGCGAGTTTGATTTGACCAAACTTCGAGCCACAAAACTATTTAAACGTCTTTAGACTTAGTATTAGCAAGTGGGCAGCAACTAGAATTTGGCATATATTATGCTAAAATTAGGATATAAATAAAAATATCGGTAATTATTTTTTGAGTCCTTAGTTTTTTTATTTTTACTTGGTGTTTTCCTAAAGTGAGGAGTAGATTGGCCAAAAACACCACCACTCAACAATAATATACGAAGTAAATTAAAAAAAAAAGCAATTCGAGTCAATCCGAGCTAGATCAGTTTGTAAACAGTCCTATTGATGGCTCGGTTTGTAAACGGACCGATTTTGACCAAATTTTATTAAGTGACCTTTAAGTTAGGCCATGTGTAGTGGTGGGTGAAATTTGTGAGTTAAATGGACATTTTTTGACATGTGGCATGTGAGTTCAATTTAGTGGGTGAAAGGGGGCAAGGGGTGTAGTGGTGGGTGAAATTTAGAGTGGGGCATTTTTTGACATGTGGCATGTGGGCCACATGCCAATTTATATTATTTTTTTAAATTTAAATAAGAAAACTAGTATATAATTTAAATATTTAACTAAAATAAACATAAAAAAATTACATTAATTCCATAAATTATCTAAAAATAAAAAAAAATACACGAAAATAATAAAACATACCGATTATCCTAAAAAAAATACAATCTAAAAAGTTAATATTATATTTTGCTCGGATTTGTTGCTTGCGAAGGTTAAACAAATTTAGCGCCTCCTTTGTGAGTCCCTCAGACGATCTCGAAAGGAACTCGATGTCCTTCTCCATTTGGCACGCCTCTTGAATCTCGATGAACTTCTTGTTTTCAGCGGCTCTCTCTTGCATGGTCTCCAACCGCTTCGCTCCAAGGTCTCGTATATCTTGAAGACGTCGATTCATTTCTTCAAAGTCGTCTTTCAACTCGACGACTGTCGTCGAAGATGACTCCGCACGTTGCCCTTTCGCACGCTTTTCTTCCTGGCGGTCGAGGCAACTCTTCTTCTTCTTCTTCATCACCCTCTTCATTTAAACCCATGGTCCGACCATCCGAAGTGGGCGTGTCTGGATCAATTGAAGAAGAGGTTTTTGACCGTTTGGATTTGCGCCTACCCCCCGTCATGGTTGGTACGTTTGCCCATTTAGGACTTCCCTTTAGAAGCTCCCAACACCTCATGTACGGGAATGTCCCACGATCGGCGTTGTACTCATCCAACGCTCTGGTCAAAATATCAACATCTCCCCGACCGCTACCCCAATTATCAAACAAACGTTGATAATATTCTTGAAACCCATGACATTTTTGATAATATTCTGGTCAAAATATCCAACGCTCTGGTCAAAATATCAACATCTGTGAAATGTCTAGCCACGCTCGGGCGAGGGCGAGCTCCTCGTCTTTGGACCATGGTTGATACGTCTTTCTTGTTTTCGGTTTCGCAGGCACTCCCTTTTTTTTATGTGACCGTTTTTTTGGGGTCGGAGCTCTCGGGTGGTTGTTCAGGTTGCGTCTCCGGTACTTGCTCGGGTTCTGGTTGAGACCCCGACATACCCCCAACGCCAAAATTCATATTACCGTATCCCATTTGACTTTGGAAGAATTGTTGGGGCATGTTTTAGTAACTGCGAAACCCCATGTTGCTCGTGTCCACATCTTGAAAGTTAAATGGTTGTTGAGGTTGGGTGGTATTTGGGCGAATAGCGTTTGGGTTGCTCGGGCGAGATGGTCTTATAAACAATCTTAATGTCGTTAATAACAAGTTGAAACAAAATAGAAACGGTCGAAAACACGCCATTTAAACGCCTCTATGTTACTACCATAAATGCTAAAGACGATCTCTTTAAACGACAATCACAAACATCCTTTTCATGGCCATCGTAGTCATCATCTTCGTACTAAACCAACAAGAATTGCATCATTAGTGCCTCATCTTTCCGGGTTCCATTATTTTATTATTTCATTCATTTGTACATCACACATGAAGATACTTTTCTAAAATTATTTATTTGATTTATGCAACTCTAAACGAACACGAACATAGACATGTTCGTGTTCGTTCATTAAAAAATTTGTCGTGTTCGTTTATGTTCGTTCATTTAAAACCTAAACGAACACACGTGAACATAAACGAACATTAAACTAACACAAATGAACAAAGTTATAGAGAAAAAACGATAAGAGAAGGTGGGTCATACTTGCGGCGTTGTAGAGGCTGGAGAGCGGAGACAAAGCTATGGAGGTGGTGGGCCGGAAGTGGAAGAAGGTAGGGCTGTGGAGTGTGGAGAAGACGGGAGGTGGGGTTGTGAAGTGTGGAGAGCAGCTGATATGTTTAGAATGTTAGGGTTATGGTTAAGTTTTTTATAACATATCAAATATATTGTGTATAATATAATATGAATTAAAGTTACCTAACAAAAGGAAAAAAATAATAAAAAAAAGTAAATTAAACGAACATAAATGAACAAAAATAAACGAACGAACATAAATGAACAAACAAAACGTGTGTTCATGATCGTTTGTTTAATTAAACGAACAAAAAAATGGTGTGTTCGTATTCATTCATTTTATTTAAATAAACTAACATAAACGAACTTTCCGCCAAACTTTCATATGATAGTCAATGCGGATGGCGCGACTTTCATTTTACATGGATAGGGATGTAACCAAGCTGAGCTACTCTAGATCGGCTAGTAAAAGCTCAGGTGGAGCCGAGCTTTGATCCCAAGCTCAAGCCTAAATTTGAGCTCCTTTGATAACCAAGTTCGACCCCAAATTCTAACCCATTTATAAACAAGCTTGACTTAGCTCTCGTTTACATTCCTACACATGGAAACACAAGCAATGAAATCAAATACTCACAAGAATGGTAATAATGGGGTTAACCCAACACACTTTTTATCCATAAGTCTTTCATTTTATTTCGTTTATGTTTACAAGTCTGTTAGACTGTCAAGAGTTGTACATGTCTAATATATAGCGGGGAAGCAGCGGTGACAAAGAGGGCTCGGTGGATCAGTAACGGCAGTGGCGGATCAAGGATTTATTTTATAGTATGGGTCATAATTTTTGCATACAAAATTACATTAAAAAGTTTTTAAGAGGCGCCCGCCCTTCCATCCACACGTACATGTAGCTCTGCCCCTGAGTAAGGGTACTTTTTTCTTAAGCAGTTCTACGGATATAATACACGCATACCTTAAACTCCAAAATCAACCATGTAAAAGTTTTGGTTAATTTAGTATAGAAAACACCAACATTATAGCAATGCAGTAACATGTCTACTTACAAGTTACAACCCATCAACATTTTAATTATGCAGGAACTGTTGATACAAAAACCAGCTCATAGGGAGTGTTTTACTCTTATTTTACATTATTATTTTTGTTAAATACTAGCAGCTAAATTAATGAACATATATAACACGTGCTGCATATATATACTTTTCTATGTATGAGCACCAAAGATGTCCAAGAGACCAAGCTTTCCCCAATACTGAACTGCTAACCAACTCACAAAAGAAAAATATGCTACAGGAAAACAGGCCCGTTTCAAACGGATTAATAGGCGTCCGTTATCACACTTGTCATAACAATTCGAGATTTGAGTAGATATAGCATTCGACCCAATGCGACGGTGATCAACGAGGTTAAAAAGCCCGTAATAGCCCCAGCTATGGCTCCCCCAACTCACAACGCTTCGGCTTCTGCCCTTTTGAGATAACCAAGACGTGAACATCTCCATGGACCTACAAAAAAGTTGGAGGATTAAGTACTTATTTAGGTACCAACTTAACAAAAAAATATGTTCGCGAATCAACTGACTGACCCTTTTTGACCCGTATATAAAACTCTGTTTCGCCATTACCCAACCCGCTTATTTTCAAGTCTACTCTTTTCAAGTTTTCAACCACAGTTCTAGTCTTATACACATATTAACATATGAACTCACCATATTATATCAAGTCCATTTTTCAAACATTTTATAAATAAGTTCATGTTCCAGGCCATGTAGCATAAATTCACATAACACTAATTTGTGCAGAAGGGTTGAAATTAAGATAAATATCAAATATAAAAAAGTGGATTAAGAGAGAATTTAAAATAATTGATTAACTCACAGGATAAAATAGCGCTTAAGCATCTCAGTCGTTGATGGATGGTCAGCTTGACAACGAAAAAGTCATCATAATATAAGTTTAATTTAGAAATTCCCAGTGTATACCAGCAATCATAAGTTTCATTTACCTAACAAAAAAAAGGCAGAAAAGTAAGATAACTTCCATTTTAACCGAAAGAATATTAACGTTCACAAATCACGGGATATCATATGTCACTGGGATTACCTTGAATCTGTCTTTTGCCATCCATGCAGCATTAAAAGTGGGTCTGCAATCAAGTGGGAGGGCCTCATTAGGAGCTTCTGCAAATGCAGTATGAAGATGACCAGAGTGATCTGTATATTCTACCTGGGTAAGAACAAAGCAACTAAGATGTAAGACAATGCATCACTCTTTCGGGTCGGGTCATTTTTAGTACGGAACGTAACAGGCCACATCAGCTTGGGCTGACCAACATACACCATTTTGCCCGATTATTTATGCATTAATTGTGAGTATACAAGAAATAATTTTACAACAATAACCTAAATCTTTGAAAATAAGATGTAGGAAGCTGTACATTAAAGATCACACCTTGGGTGGATTTTAAGTTTCTAGGTAGCCAAAGGCTCAAGGCGCAAAGAGCGACCATGTGGCTTAGGCACAAGGCGCTTGAAAAGCTTGGGTGTAGTTGTTCTAACACTAGTTCAGGCCAGGAGTTTCTAGTTAAGGTCAGTTTTCCCCAGTTCAGTGTGCCTTGCTGCACTCAAGGCTGTTTGGCTGAGCATCGCTTCGCCTGGTAGCCTAGCCACGCGCCTTTGACTACATAGAGCTTCAACACCATGCGACCCATTCCCCTTGTAGCCTTTTTTCTACTAATTCAACTCATATGAGATAAGAGACTACCCAAATTGACCCATACACCTCTATTCAAAAGCAAATACTGGACAGGCCCAAAATGTTGCACACATTTGGGAGTTGGGATCATATCAAGAAATTAATCGCCTAATCGGATGATTTGCAATAAACTATTCCTTCCCATAAACAAAAATCTTTGTTTATAGACCTGTACATTGCAGACAGTTGCAACCATTTTTAAATATATATTACAAACTAACAGAAAGTGAACTCCATAGTTCTTAATAATACAGCGCAACAATACATATATATATATATATATAAAAGCTTGAAGAATATACCTCAAACACGGAAGCCCAATAATAATCATGGCGGCATCTGAACTTCTTCTTCTCAGACGGATAAAACACATGCTTCGCTTTATAATTTAGCAATCCAAGTTCACACACTTTTGCTGACCTAAGATCTACATCTGCAACATATCTATGCAATTAGACCAAAGTCACAAAACCTAGAAAACTTTAATTACAAATTAGATGATCTGATTTTCACTATCGTACATTCATACACCTTCATCTCAATTCAAATCAGACAAACTCAATCATCAAACACTGTAATTTTAAAAGTTGTTATAACCTCTATAATCTATTCAGAAGCAACAAATTTATGCAATTACACAAATCCAAAAAAAAAACTATAACACAAATTAGGTAATCTAACTCACACAATCAGATATATCCAAATTCTTAATCGAAAACTACACAAATTCAATTCATCGACTCATTAAAATTTACTTTTTTTTTACATTAAACACTGCATTTTTAATAAATATTAGGTAAAACCGCTATCCGAAGCAACAAATTTACGCAAGTACACAAAAACCTAGAAAACCATAACACAAATTAAATAATCTAAATCACACTATCACAAATTCAAATCACATTAATCCAATTCATCAACACTTTAAAACCTAAAAACTTCAACAAACACATCAAAATTACACAAACTTAATCCATCAACACAATAAAACCTAAAACTTCAACACTAAACACATCAAAATCAAAACAACTCACAACAAAACTTACTTCCCAAGCTACACAAATTCAACTAATCAACATATTATTAAAACCTTAAACCCTAAGCATCAAACACATCAAAATCAAAACAATCAAATAATAATAATAAATAAATTAAATAAAATAACTTACTGCTGGATACAATCTTGCACTGACAGGGAACAGAGATCGGATACGAAACCGATAAATTACCAACAAACAAGGCAAAAATGACAAGAGAAAAGAGAGCTAAAAGGGTTAATATTAAAGGGAAGAGAAGGGCAATAGAGCATCGGAGCAATAAGTATACGACGGGAGTCTGTTTAGCCTCCTCTATACGCTCCGGTGAATTCATGGCCGTCCGATCACCAGAAGCAGTTTCGGTGATCGGAATATCACAAATAAATTTGTGTTTCTGAAATTATTTATAAAAACTGATGGTGGAGTTATTATGGGGGGATAGGGATGGATTGTCACGGGGTTGAATGCGCCACCATTGTCGACTGTTAAGTGTGTTACATTAATAGTCCCTATGTTATATTTAGAATGATAGATATCTTTTATGCTAGATATGTGTCCGCGTATTTGTTGTAGTTTTTGGGGTGTTGTCCTCGTCTTGAGGTTGCCCCCGTGTGTTTAATGAAAGTTAACGTTCAAAAAAAAAAAGATATGTGTCCGCGTGATGCGACGAGTAGCGATGACAATCGAACTTGACTTTGATGGGTAGTTCGAAGGTCAACACATTTCGGATGGGTATGGTTCAGGTTTGATTTTTTTTTTCTTTTCAGGTATGGGACGGGTTTGGAAATTGATATACTCCCTCCGTCCCATTAGAAGTGTCTTAGTTTGAAAAACACAAAGTTTTAGGCACATTAAATGATTGCTTTTTTTGCTTGCCAATGACAATAATACCCTTGTCATATGTGGGTCCATCATATTCTTTGTTTATTTTAGTTGTGTTTTTAAGGGTAAATTTGGAAGTTGGCTAATAATTTTTTAAAGTGGACACATGAAATGGGACAAATAAAAAAGGGAATATGGACACTTCTAATGGGACGGAGGGAGTAGTTGTTTACCCGATAAAGTGTACCTGAGTGTATACTCGTTATACTTTGGTTAATTGTTTGAAATATGCGTACATATGTATAATATATTGATTATTGGCATACACTATTGTCATCTATGCATTTGAGTATTTTTATTATACACATTTAGGTATTTTGTTTATATACATTGTAGTTATATGATATATTTTTATTTTGATAATGCTAAATATTATTAATTAAGAACCCTAATAGATACCTGACGAGTTTTGGTTAGTTATACCCAATAGCTGATGGGTAATTACCCAATAGAAACTTGACGGGTACGGACAAGATAATCTATTCGGGTTTGGGGTTGTGATTACCTAAACTCGACCTATTATCATCCTTAACGACGAGGAACTCATAAACTGATAATCAGGTAACATGTTACTTTTTTAAAATTGAAAATAAAAAACGATAGCTAAACAATACTCAAATTAAAGAGAATAAATTTTTTTATAGTGTATTTTTTTTAAAATATTAATGCTTGAAAAAATTGTTGTCATTAAAATAATGAGAGAAGTTGGTTTATAAGTTAATAGTATGTTTTATAGAATTGCAATATGTTTTAAATTTATAATTACTTAAACTTCTAAAATTGTGTAAAATTACATTTTGTACTTGTTATACATGTATTTTAATAGTTTATAGATTATAAAAACTATAAATTTAGGTTATATTTTTATTTTAGGTAAAAGGGCACGACATCCCTAAAATTTTGTAAATCTATGAAAAACTTGCGAATAAAAAAAGTTTCCTGGTTTTAGGACAACCCAATGACTAGCTGTCATATTGGGCTCGGCCCAAGTTTTATTAGAACCAATACTACCAATAAACATGACAAATCAATGAATCATATACAAAGCTTAATATGCATCACGAATTCAAGATGTCCAAAATGGTGTGTGTGCAGTGAGCTACGATCTCTATCCAAAAAAAAAAACATCATTAACTTGTACAATAAAACGCAAATCAGGTCCAAGTCTGAATCCTTCCTTATTTTAATCCGCGTCCAAAACTCATAATCCTCCAAAAGGAGTACAAAACCCAGTTTGGGCGCAAACCGATTTAGTTTTTTTTTTTCTTGGGCTCAAACTAGTTTGGCCTAAACCAATTCAGGTTGAGAATCGATTTCAAGGTTGAAAAACCCAACCCACCAAAACCAATTTGGATCATGTTCAAAGCCGGTTTGGCCCAAAATTGGGTTATACATGTGAAATCTTGAACTTGGCTCTGACCGTCGGGCTAGGTCAGAACCCAAACTGGTTTGGCCTTGACCAATTTCTTTTACTGACCAAATAACCGGTTTTATTGTACACCTCTACTCCAAAGGAGTTTGAATGCTATACTTAGTCGCGACCCAATTCCAGAAACGCATATAAACCCACAGTGCATATTTCCTGAATGATCTGGGCCCAACAGCTACAACTCTAGCGGTTTCCATAGTTTTCAAGGCTTATTTTCCGGTATCGGACTACATCATTAACATGCCACTTATACCAGCGAATTAAGTTGGGTTATCTTTTATTGATGATTGGTAAAAGAGTAAAATAAAATGGATTAGCTATAAAAAAGGTGGACAATGAGTTGAGTGGGTTGATACGTAGCATGGCCGGCTCTAGCCTAAGTGAAATGATGCACAAGCTTTAGGCCTCACATTTTAAAGGGCCTCAATTTTAGAAAGAAAATATTATTGAATCTCATAGGCAAATACCTCCATGATGATATAATATACGTTTAGCGAGAGATGAGAAGAAAATTATAAAACAAAAAGGATAAGATAAATTCAGAGTTGCTCTGTAACTTTTTTGGTTGAGAAGGTTTTTGTAATTTGAATGTTAGAGAAAATGAGCATAAAGTGAATCTACTTCTGTCCTTTCTTTATTGTCTTATATAAATATTATGTTTTGTATTTACAAATTTAAATATATAGTAACGGTATAAACTCAATTTTATTTAGTATGTTAACAACATTAATTGTAGATTAAACTGTATCTAGTATGATATTCTAAAAAATCTAAACATTAACCGTAATGTAATATAACTTAGTTTATTATAAAATGTCTATTAACATATACATAAAAAATAAAATGAAATAAATAGCATGTATATTCAACTTACACATAACAAGTAATTGTTAAAACCAAAAATAATATGTTAATATATATGTATATATGTAATATCATTTGTATCGTGTTGAGTTATGAAAATAGAAAAAGGCCCCAATTTTACTATTTGCTTTAGGCCTCTAAATACATTGAGCCGGCCCTGATACGTAGAAAATGAATGTGTAGGAAGTGTCGGTAAGTTAGACAAATAAATAATTTTAGTGTTTAACTTCTAAAAAATGTATTCATTTACGATCACTCAATCATTATTTTTTCTGAGTTATGGGATGGATATATGTTCGACGTTAAGCTTGTTCAAACAATAAATTACCACTTTAGTGTTATTAAAAAAAGAACTACCCAACCCCTCCATGTTTCTTTTATTGGGCTAATAAAGGCATACTTTACTTGTCTTCTTGATTCTATTTGATTGTTTGTAATTGAATAGGAACTAGGTGTATTAATACGCGCGTTGCGCGTTTTTCACATGACGCGTTAATGCGGATTTTGGTAACCGACAAAGGCATAGAGACTAACCTTGGACAATGAGAAAATACAAAAGTGGCAGCGGCTATGCGGAGAATATTAGGAATATCCGCGGTCCGCGGCACATGGTGGAGATGGCGCACGGTAGATGTGGTCGGTGGCCAGCTGCGTACATTAGAGTGAAGCAGCTATTCATTTCGTTGTCGTTAAATATACAGATAATAAACGAACAAAAACCGAACCCGTGTGAAATCGGGTAAAAAACGCATTATGTCGGGGGACAAAATGGAAAAAAAACTTAATAAAAAAGTTGGTGGCCAAAAGGGGGAAAAAAACTTTAAAAAAAAAGTAAAAAAACATTGTGTGGCCAAAATGAGGAAAAAAAAAACTTAACAAAAAATTTGGTTGTCAAAATGGAAAAAAAAAAGTTAACAAAAAAAGCAAAAAACATTGTTTGTAATTGAATAGGAACTAGGTGTATTAATACGCGCGTTGCGCGTTTTTCACATGACGCGTTAATGCGGATTTTGGTAACCGACAAAGGCATAGAGACTAACCTTGGACAATGAGAAAATACAAAAGTGGCAGCGGCTATGCGGAGAATATTAGGAATATCCGCGGTCCGCGGCACATGGTGGAGATGGCGCACGGTAGATGTGATCGGTGGCCAGTTGCGTACATTAGAGTGAAGCAGCTATTCATTTTGTGGTCGTTAAATATATAGATAATAAACGAACAAAAACCGAACCCGTGTGAAATCGGGTAAAAAACGCATTATGTCGGGGGACAAAATGGAAGAAAAAAAAACTTAATAAAAAAGTTGGTGGCCAAAAGGGGGAAAAAAAACTTTAAAAAAAAAGTAAAAAAACATTGTGTGGCCAAAATGAGGAAAAAAAAAACTTAACAAAAAATTTGGTTGTTAAAATGGAAAAAAAAAAGTTAACAAAAAAAGCAAAAACATTGTGTGGCCAAAATGATGAAAAAAACTTAACAAAAAATTTGGTGGTCAAAATGGGAAAAAAAAGTTAACAAAAAAAACAAAAAAAAAGTGGCCAAAATAGAAAACTTAAAAGGTAACTATTTAAATCATGTTAATTATTAATATATTGTAATGTAATTCATGATTGTGACTTATATTGTTTTTTTTTATTGTTATGATTTAATTGGGTCATTGGGATTTCTTTTAATTCAAGTAATTGTGCAAGTTAACGAGACATGTAAAATGTTAGTTTTTTTACTCGCAATTTCCTAATAATTGATTATTAATCTTGCTCTAACGTAATCATACAATTAGCATATTCTAAAGCTAGGGGTTTTAAGTTGTCGGCAAAAGCATTGGCCATACCCGACAAAATATGGGAAGAATGACTAGAAAATGGTGATGGAGGTTGTTTAATCAAAGAAAGATGGTGAGGGTGAGAAGAGACGCGTGGTCATAAGGAGAGGAAGAACGATAATGGTATACACCAGAAGAAGCATCATTTGAAGTTTTGAACTATTAGTCATCTCGACAAAGCATGTGAAGACGGTAAGAATTAAAGGTGAAAGTTGAGAAAGCCAACCAGCAGAAAGTCAAAACTAGTTTACAGTTTAAGTTGGCGGACTAGTGTGACAATAGAGTAAATTACTAAAACCGTCTCTCTGGTTTGGACTAATATGCCTGTCCAGTCCAATATTTTAAAAATTGCATGAACACTCCTTGATCTTTCAGAAAATAAGCCAAAATAGTCCAACGACTTAACCCAGTTAACTTTTCTCAGTTAAGTCAAGGGCTTTTCGTCAAGTCAGGGCAAAAATTATCTTCTTCCTCATTCTCCCTTCCCCTGTATTTCATCCCCAATTTAGACACAAACAACCACCTACACTAGAGGTGCACAAATCGGGTTTTTTTAATACCCGGTTCCGGGTATGGAACCGGTTCCGGGTACGGTCGGGTATTACTTCGACTGGGTATTGAAAGAACCGGTTCCAGTTCCGGTTATGGTTCCTAGCATAAAAAATCATACCCGGTATAGCGGTTCCGATTTTTCAATACCCAGTTCCGGTTTTTTCAATACCCGGTTCCGGGTATGGAACCGGTTTTAGGTATATCGGGTATTGAAAAAAACCGGGTACACTGGGTATTGAAAAAACCCGGGTATATCGGGTATTGAATTCTTTTTATACATTCACGTCGAAAGGTAGTGCGACTTAGATGATTATAACGCGGTTATAGAATCCTTTGAGTATACTTTTTGAGTATTCGGAAAACCCGGTTCCTGTTTTTTATACCCGGTTCTGCATCAACATCAAAATGCCAAATAGTCCCATCGCTTGACACATACTTTTGAGTATTCGGAAAACCCGGTTTCGGGTATTCGGAAAACTCGGTGCCGGGTATTCGAAAAACCCAGTTCCGGGTATTTAAAAAAACCAGGTACAACCGGGTATAAATCGGGTCCGATTTTTTTACATAGAAATCTATACCCTATGCGTACCTGGCGGGTAGGGTCGGGTACGGTTCCGATTTTTTTTCGGTTCCAATTCCGGTTCCGGTTTTTTTTTGCACCTCTAACCTACACCACCACTACCACCCACCATCTCCTCCACCTTTCACCACCACCACCATCCACCCACCAGAAGCTTCTCCAACGAACATCACCAATGGATAATAACACATCAAACATTAATGAACAAATCAACGCCAGTAGGAGCGATATCAGAACATTAGCCTTGCTGTTCCTTCTCCTTCTTCTTGTTGTTATAAGCCCTAGTTTTGTCCACACCATAACCTCTTTAAACACCAACTCTGGCCCCTTTTTAAGTGCTTTATTTTTGGGGCTTTTTTTACAGAGGGTTAGTGCTCATTAGATTAATTCCACAATACTCGAATCTAATTAAGTATCGTCGATCAATGATGATGACGATTGATGACGATTACATTTGCAATTAGTTCATTCGATTGAAATGGCAACAAGGGTCGTAAACCTCCTCCTTCCACATCAGTCACCATGCCCATGTCCTCCATGACCGGTTCAGTTGTTGGTAAGAGGTTCTATAAACAAGTTACAACTAGACTAGTTGATCTTAGTGGTGCAGCTATTCAAGGGAATTTTGAAGAAAGAGACCCCACTATTCTATTGCCTAATAAGTGTGATGATATCTCTCATTTGGCACTTGACATTGGAGGTCATTCTTGTTCCTATACTATATGATTGTTTATTACCAGTTAAGCAATAAACGATACCCTTTTCATTTGTTTTTATTTTGCTATGGTTTTGACAAGTTTCTTGCTGTTTTGTTAAATCTGTGATAGGATCTCTTATCAAGTTGGTTTATTTTTCAAGACACGATTGACTCTGAATAATTAATAAGGTTATATAAATTGATTTACATTGCAAAGAGAAAGAACGATGATAATGATAATGATAATGATAATGATAATGATAATGATAATGATAATGATAATGATAATGATAATGATAATGATAATGATAATGATAATGATAATGATAATGATAATGATAATGATAATGATAATGATAATGATAATAATAATAATAATAATAATAATAATAATAATAATAATAATAAACATGATTGCAGTAATATTATGATTGGGTTTGGTGGTGATTGGGTTTGGTGAAGGTGGGTTGCAGAAGGTGGAGGGTGGTTGTAGGTGGGTGGTTGTAGATGGTGGTTGTAGGTGGGTGGAGATGAGGAAGAAGATAATTTTTGCTCTGACTTGACGAAAATGCCCCTGACTTATCTGAGAAAAGTTAACTGGGTTAAGTCATTGGACTATTTTGGCCTATTTTCTGAAAAAGATCAAGGAGTGTTCATGCAATTTTTAAAAGATTGGACTGGACAAGCATATTGGCCCAAACCACAGGGACGGTTTTAGTAATTTACTCTTGACAATATGAGAAAGTTGTGTAGTTTTCGTGTGATTTGCTAAATGAGGAAACTCCAGGGGACAAAAATGCCAAATTGGAACTTTGGTAGTTAATCAAGTTGTTAGCTCTTTGATTTAGGTGTTTAGGGTTGAAATGATCGCTGCATTCCAATATACAGCAAGTCGGTTAGATTTCAATTCCTTCTGTATTTAAATTTGTTGTTCATCCATAAACACGATTCAACCCTTGAATTTGAGTTCTTTGCTATGTTGTCAAAAGCGCATGAGGCGCAACAAGTGCGTTGCAATTACTGAGGCGTGCCTTTAGGCACTGAGCCGCGGTTTTAGGCCAATTTCTGGCCAAATTCAGGCTAAAAGTTTCTTGAAACCTCTTAAACATCCTAAATGAGCCATAAAGAAGTCCTGAGCAACCCTGAAACGTCCTAAAGTAGCCCTAAACAAGCCCAAAACATCTCTAAAATCCCTAAAAGTGTATTTTATACTATGCACCTTATTTAAAAGAGTCATCGTTTTTTAAGTGTCAGGCGCCTAGGCACTTGGACATGTTCTTTGTTCAATTTCCTTTTTGTTAGTTAACAATTCGTATCAGAACCTCGTTGGCTCTATTCATTAAAATTGGTCTGTAGTTTCACAATCGAAGAACAGTAATGGTTTCAACGAAGTTTGAATTTGAAAAGTTTGATGGGAAATACAATTTTAGTCTTTGCAGAGTGAATAATAGAGAGTTATTAGTACATTAGGTGATCAATGATGCTCTATTGGGTGAAAATAATATGCCTAGTGGATTGACTGATAAGGAGAAGAAGGATATACTCGAAAACGTTCATGGTACAATGATATTAAGTCTTGGTGATCAAGTTCTTCGTGAAGTTTCAAAAGGGGCATTAGCAACTAGTGTCCGGTCGTAGTTGGAGTCATTGTATATGACTAAATCATTAGTCAATCGATTGTATCTGAGAAAGAGATTGTATAAGTTTCGTATGACTTCAGGAAAGTGTCTTGAAGATCATATAGATGAGTTCAACAAGTTAATTTTAGGTCTTGAAAATATTAAAGTAGTATTAGGGGATGAAGATCATGTAATGTTTTTTTTCTCATGTTTCTAGCATATCTTATGAGCATTTTGTGGACATTTTTATATATGGTAGAGACAAATTAACCATGGAAGAAGTGTTGTCAGCATTAAGCTTATAAGATTTAAAGAAGATATCTTATTTTAAAGATGAAGGTGAAGATGAGTTATTTGTGAGGGGAAGCCATGTGAGAGAATTTTCAGTGGAACTAATTCAAAAGCAATATCCATGTCAAAGTTCACAAGGCGATGTTTCTTATGTGATTCCGAAAAACATTTGAAAATAGATTTCCCTAATTTGATGAAAAAGTAAGGTGAAAGTAGTAATTTAAAAGGCAAAAATAGTCATGTTGTTCATAATGATCTTTCGAGTGGGTATGATAGTGTTAATGTTCTTGTTGTTTCAAGTGATGGAAGAAAGGATCAATAGGTAATGGATTCAGGGTGCTCATTGCATATGACACCCACTAACGAATCATTTAGAGATATGAAAATGGATAATCTGGGAATTGTGAAGCTTGGTATGATGATAGACCTTGTCAAATTCTGAGTCATGGTACAATCACTTTGTATATGGATAGTGGCATGGAGGTTGATTTTGGAGATGTCAGGTATATACCTAAACTTAAAATAAGTTTATTGTCACTTGGTACATTAGAAAATGATGGATATCATGTGACTTTGAAGGATGGAAAAGCCAAAGTAGTACTAGGATCTATGGTAGTGTTGATTTGGCACTAGAAAAGATAACAACAATTACTTGTTAGATGTTGTAAGTTCTAATCTCGTCAATGGATTGTGAAAAAGGTAATGTTTAAGCCTTGATTTGGCATAAGAGATTACATCACATAAGCCAACAAGGTCTTGTTGAATTAAAAAAAAGAACAAGTCTCTAGTAAACTTCAAACTTGTACTATAAGTTTATATGAAAGTTGTATTCTAGGTACGAAAAGAGAGTGTAGTTCTATAAAGGGAAACATGGCACAAAGGATATTTTGGACTATGTTCACTCTGATTTGTGGGGGGCTAATAAAACAAAAAACTTTGGGAGGACCATGTATTTTTTGTTTATCATTGATGATTATTTTATAATTTGGTTATAGCTGTATTTCATCAAGCACAAGAGTGATACTTTTAGAAAGTTTAAAGAATGAAAAACAGTGTTGGAGACTCAAACTAATAGAAGACTGAAGAAGCAAAGAACTGAGAATGGGCTGGAGTTCTGTAGTGGTTAGTTCAATCATTTTTTTTCAAGTCTTAAGATACTATTATAGTGATCAACATTGGCTTAAAAAACGCCTCCTAGGTGCAGAGCAACACAAGGCGACCTCCTCGTCGATTTAGACTACACAAGGCCAATGATGTATATTACGCATATTTGATGTATGTTTCTCCCCAACAAACGAATTTGGTTTATAATTTGAATAATATAAACATGAGAATAATAAATATGAGATACGCTTTTACAATTTATTTTTATCTAAGCGAGTTAAGATGATGTCGTCTATGCTATGAATATTGAATCGAGCTGCAACAAACAAGAACAAACTTGCGAATGCCGTTAAAAAAAGAACAAACTTGTAAATAGTATTAATCAAAGAAAAACAACCTTTTCAATTTCCATATAAAACTACTTATTCCACAGCCTTGGGATAAACACTTTAACCCTTCTTAACTCCACCTATATGCCACATCATCCATTTTTCCCATTTGACTCCATTTCATCCTAAGGAAATGGTTTAATCTCATTAACTTCACCTAATCATATATTTTTAGTGGTTTTTGGCTCAAAAAAGGAACAAAATTAATGTAGACTTTTAACATCATGTTAACATGTTAACACATAACCTCTTTAAGGGGGGACGGGGAGCCACCCGAATTGTCCACGGGTACCAACTACCAGCACGGTATCACCACCGCCATACACGGTGGTAGTGGTCCCGTGGACCGTTTTGCTTGTGCTGTTTACCGTGCTGGTACCGTTGTTTTCTTTTATTTTTGACTTTTTTTATATACCTTTTTTTTGTATTTAACCGTATGGTTTATTTTTTAATTTATTTTTACCATTTGTTTTATGAATATCTTTACCTTTTTAAACGGTATGTTTAAAATATTTACTTAATAGGAACATTAAAAATAAATAAACATAAGAAACTAAAATTCATAACTATTAAACATAAAAAAACTAAAAATAAAATACATTAAAAGAAATAAAAAACCCTAGAGTTGGCGCAACAATTGCCATGCCTTGACATGGTCAAAGCTGCTGTCGTATCGAGCCGCATAGTCCACATGCGTGAGCTCGATAGCCAACTCCGGGTCAATGCCCGGTTCCTCCCTCAACGTGTTCTGGTACATGCTGGTCCACCGATCACACTTATTGGTGAGATCGGTCCACTTCCGCTGCAGGCTGCCGGTTGTGCGGTCATTGGTGCCAACGTGGCGGTTGAAATCGGCCAGTACACGTACCCAAAAAACCTGTGAACGACGTTGTTGAAGTGCCGGGTCGTTCGAGGCGTCTTGGTAGCATATCACCAATGCAATCTCTTCTTTGGTGGTCCAACGAGTCATCTTCGTGTGTGTTTCTTTGTATCTACGGTGGTAAAAGTGTGTTTTAGCCCCACCGTGTGCTCGGTTTATATATAAAAAATTTCGAACGGTTTGGTGAAACGGTATGAATGCCATTCAATTCGATTGAACGGTTACCATACTGAATTCTGACCGTGAGGTTGTGGGACGGTTGAAATAGTTTTGGTAATTAATTTTAAACCGTGTTAAATAATAATAATAATAATAATAATAATAATAATAATAAAAGGTTTAATGAAATTATAAAAAAAAAATAAAAGAATCAGTGGAGTGCTGCCTACAAAAAGGTGTTTCAGTGAAGTAAATCAGTGAAGTGATGTGGCAAAACAGGATTGATTAAAATCAGTAAAAGGAAAAAAAAAATTTCTACAAGCACCCCTTAAGGCCTAACACCCTTTAACATAAGGAGGGAGTGGTGTGCAATGCAAGTTAACATGTCATGTCACCTTTAACACCACATATATTAAAGTATACCCTATCTCCTAAAAAGATGTTTAGGTGTACTGTTGTATTTAATTGGATGATTCTTTAGAACGTTGCAGCCTTGTAGTGTGCTTAATATTAAGGCCGGTTGAAGAAGTATAGAGGTTGAAAGGTATACGGTCATTTTACTAAAAAAAATGTAATTTCATCTAGAAAAAAAGAAAAGACTTTGCTGATAAATAAAAGATAGGTTCCAAACTTTTAATAAGTCCAATGACAAAAATACAATACTCTTAATAAAGTTGCTTTTATTTTCTAGAAAACAAACAAAATGATGGTCAAAAGTTAATGTGAAATTAATCATTAAAATCATTTCACTTGATGTGAAATTATCATTAAGATCAACAATAAAAATATTAATCTCATATATAGTCATGGTAAAGATAATGTAAAAATATGGGAACGGTAGTTTAGTCCATTGTGAATTTTAACTTATGAAGCGTGAGAAATTCTCAGTCATTAGATTAGATTAATTAAGTAGTGGCAAGATTGTACTTGCGTTGCTCATTAAAGTTGATGAAAAACATGGAAAGAGTAATTTAGTTCATTGTGAAAATTAATTCAAATTGAATCAAAATTATAGTACCCAATTTGTAACACAATTGCTAAAAAAATCGTTAATTAACATTGCCTCTCGTTTAAGAAGAAAACAGAGACAATGCTTTTAATGGCGATGAAGAAGAATACACGTAATATTTAGTCGATTATAACATCTAATTAAATCGTTTGCATGATCTGATTAGAAACAAATTTGTATACTATGAACCATATTCTATTGCACATAATTGAATGCACATGAACGACAATCGAAACAAAACATGCTTTGTTTTTTAAACAAAAACAGAGCATGTTACTAGAACCAACACACAAGTGTATATAGAAAATCACGTAAATGCTAAAGAAAAAAAATAACAAACAAAAACTCACACCAATTCATTTTGAAAACTCATGCAAGCTTATTTTGAACAATCACACAAATTCCTGTTTGAAAAAAAAATCACGCAAGTTCATGTTGACAAATTATACAAGTTCATTTGAAAAAATCACACAAGTTGGGTGTTATCTCATTTGAAAATCACGCAAGTTCAATTAACCACCTGGAACTCCATGAAAATTCATGCAAGTTAAAAATGTAGGGTGGTCGGCGGGATGTTGGAGGTTGTGATTGGAGGAAAGAAGTAATGATAAAGGTATAAAAAGTATGTTTAATATCAATAAATGGAAAAATGGATTTTATAAATTGATAACAAATAATCAAATTCTTACATATAAAATTACTAAAATACACTTATGTTTAACAAACATTTGGACAGAATTAAGGACGCAGAGTAAAATTTTAAACTATTATGAAAGAAACATTAAAAGTGTCAAACTAACAAAGCATTTAAAAGAAAAGATAACTATATTGTTTATTACTTTATTTGTTAATTTTAAACCAATTAGTCTCTCACAATCACTCCCACTACACCTACACGTCTCATAACCTAAAATTAGATATGTCACAATCGAAATGGTCATCGCTAGTTAATACTTTTTATGAACTTTCTAACACTCAAAAGACATTTATACCTATAGATAGGAAGAAGAGGTTATCCACCTTCCACTTGTTCAATGTTGGGGTATAGAAGTAAAAGTTGTAGGGTTGGTTCCATGTGGTTGTCATGTGTTCAGTAGGTAGGGTTTGTTAACTTATTTGGTACTATATGAACAAGTCAAACTAAACCATTAAATATTGAGATTACACCACAACAAACTGAAAGAAATATATGCAAGTGTAACACAAACTGAAAAAAAAATAATAATAATAATAACAGAAAAACCATAAAATAGTTAACAAACATGGTTTATTGATAGATTAGCGTTCATCACCGTCCCAATCAACCTTCATTTTAGGTCCGACAGGTCCATCCTCACTAGAAAATTCACTCGGTATAAGATCGAGCAAGCTTCCGATTGGTGACGCCAAAGTTCCGCCCACTGTATTTTGCACCCTTTCAATCTCCGTTCCAACGTCATATGTTATCTTAGGACCCCATTTTCTAGAGAAGTTCACCCATGGTAGCTCGATTACATCGTTAATGTATTCAGCTGCCATGATTGAATACCTTTCTTTAACGTTAAAATATTTGTCGCTTTTTGCACTATCGTTTCTAAGACCAACCACGGCATTTCCTTGCAACACAAGTCCTGGGGCCGGGTATGTTGCATGCCCATTTAGAGATGGGTAAGCTGCGAAGTTGTTACTCGCGTCTAAAAACTCAAGGGACGGGGTGTCCACCCACGTCCCTCCACTATGTTGCGCAAAATAAACGCGATATAAAAGTCCATTAAAATTACTAATCCTAAGGGTCACATGCTCCCAATCTCCTATGTGTTCACCAATCCTTCCTAGAGGGATATCTACCAACCCTACTTTAGCAGTTGCTGGACCATTAAAAGGGTAAAAAACCCATATGGCTAGATCGGTAAATGTGGCTCCAATCATTGGTTTGACATGAAGATAAGCCTCACAACTTTGCAAGTCACCTTTCTTGACCCTTTCTCTCTCAGCTTCATCAACCGGCAGGTCGAGCCAGTAGGTGCCATCGTTCGAACCACCTTGAGGAAGGTTCGAGCCGGTGGGATCCACAGGGATAGGGTTTGATTCTTCTCCTGTGTGGTAGAGTTGAACCCCATTGGTAAAATACCATTTTGTTGAAGCCAAAAAGTAGGTTTCATTGGGGTGAAAGTAGAATCTTGGGGAGTATTCATTAATTAGAGCATCAACTTGGTTTAAATTTGGCAAGGAAGAAGTCAAGTTCTCAAAATTATTATTCTTTAAACAAGAAAGAGATAATAAACTAGTATCATCTCCATCTTTGCTAATTATGAATGTACCTATAGACACCCCTTGTGCTTGTCTCCCTCTAACTTTAGGCCTTAATCCATACACATTCACATCATTAGAACTCCACAACAAACGCGTCGAATTCGGCTTCATCGGTTAGATCAGCTCTAACACACCTTATTTTATCAAGTGAAGGTTTTTGGGCCGAGGTAGTGATGGAGTAGCCTACTGACTTGTAACCCTCAGACGGGGTTGGTAGCCAGACGTAAAATGAATTGTTGCTGCTCCAGACTAGAGTGTAGTCTACTGGAGCAGCTAGGGTTCCTCCGGAAGCATCTTTTCCGGCGAGAACCCAACCAAAAAGTGGTGTATCATTGGATTGGCAATAACAACCAAGCATGGAAAAGCCATCTGGTATGGGTGATGGCTCAAAGAATGTGACATCATTGGACCATATTTTGGTAAAAGATGTTATTTGGCAAACTTCAAGTCCTCCAAGATCAATTATTCCACTAGCAAAACCTTCCCCTATGAAATGAATAACAAAAATAATTATATATGTAAAAATAATACTTATATATTAATTACGGTTTTGAAGGTTATAAAGAGAGATGAATGATTAAAACCTTGTGGCCAAGAAGGCAAGGGAGAAGGAAGCTTGAAGCTGGTATCAACGGGAAGAGGTTGAGAGGAGGAGTTACCCATTTTTTGGATTAATTATGATACTGCGAGTTCTTAGAAAAACAACGATGATTATCCATATATATACACGAACATACACACACATATAGATATATATAAGTTGAACGTGAAACATATTTGTATTATTCAATTAAAATTTAAAGAGTCAAGATCAGAGTAATTCACATGTTACATGTGTGATTATAATATTCATAGCTGATTATTTAATATGAATCCATTTTTTAAGTTAATTAAGCCATTAAGGATCCATATAGTTGACTTATTCTCAAGTGTTTTATCATACTAGAATCAAATGGATGGTCTATGTAGTATGGTCGTAGGTTGAAAATTTTTTTTCTCTTCTGTAAATTAAGTTAAATCTTTAACGTTGTAACATGTTTTGTTACGTTATAAATGAATGTTGAGTTGAGAATAAATGTTGACCTTACCCTCTCATCACTACTAGAAAACTGAGCTATTGTCATCAAAAGTTGCTACCTAAAAAAATGGTAGCAAATTTACCAACCGATTTACACCAAAATATATATTATAAGATAAGATAACTAATCAGTTGCAATTTTGACACCGTTTATTTTTTTTATGGTAAATTAGTAAGAAAAACAATAAGAAAGAATTAAAAAATAATAATTTATAAAATAAAAACAACAAACCTATTAAATTGTGACCACCTTAGCGGTAGCAAATTTAGGGACCTATTTATTAAAGCTTAATGCATATATATCTGGTATCTAATTAGTGGTAAATTTTGAGACTAAATTGTTATCATATTAGTCATGATAAAACTGGGCTATTGTCACCAAAAGTTGCTACCAAGAAAAATGATAGCAAATTTAACAACATATTTTACACCAAAATATATTTTTATAAGATAAGGTAACTAATCGGTTGCAAATTTTGACACCGTTATTTTTGGTGGTAAATTCGTGAGAAAAATAATAAGAAATAATTAAAATAAGAATTTAGAAAGAAAAACAAACCTATTGAATTGTAACCACCTTAGCGGTAGCAAATTTAGGGACCTATTTCTTAAAGCGTAATACATATATATATGGTAGCTAATCAGTCATAAATTTTGAGACTAAATTGCTAACATATTAGTCACGATAATTAATACTATACTAAAATAGGCCTACAACCACACTTTTTCTAAAATTGTCCTGCCACACTTTCAATTAAATGTGTGGTTAAAGGTCATTAATCACATTTCCAAACCTTCTAGCCTACCTTTAGCCACAAATTTTATTTATTTATGTGACCATTGTACACCAGTTCAACACTTTTAGCCACACTTTAAGAAAAAAAATGTGACATTTTGTAGCCACACTAGAAAAGTGTAACCAAATTTAATCTATGGAATACTTGAATTCGTTTAGTAATTAAAGTTCAGAAATATGAAATTATCAAATATATCAAACACAAATCATAAACATTAAAACTTAACTTAGTAAATAGGATGAAGTCATCACAAATTTTATACAATGGAATTCAAAGTACATATCTGATCTCACTTTCCCTCACCAATTGCTCTCTCTCTCTCTCTCTCTCTCTCCACACGATTCTGGCTTTCTCTTGTTAGTTTCCATGATCTCAATCAAGTGCTCAGAATGGTTGTATTGTTCTATTTATAGAGAGACCAAAACAACTAGTGACATAACCATAAAAGCGACCCTAACAATGCACTAACAATGTAACTGCTAGCAGTTGTGAAACAGTTGGACATTAACTTACAAACAACTAAAATAAATAAATAATGGATAAACAACTGGATTTAATAAACAACTACTGTGAACCATCATCAGTTGTAAAACTAGGCCTTCAAGCCCAACTGTTTGACCTATTGACCAACATATATTTTTCCCAGCTCTTTGGTCTTTGTGGTCCAACTATTTGCAAGTCCAACAATTGACTTGTCAGACCAACTCTTTAGTCTAGCTCTTTGGTCTTGAATCCATTAGTTTGATTAAACCAGAAGTTTGACTTGTTATTTGTTGAAGCTTTCAAGGGGGAATGAAATAGTGATTAGATAGACTTGTCATCCTTGTTCTTCATAGAAATTGGATGAATGGAATCCATAGGTTTTGGCTTTCCACATCGGCAGTTCTTACATAACCAAATAATCTACCCGTTAAAACTGCTAATGCAAAATCACAATTATTATACCTGCCTTTATTTTATTTTTTGATGTTGAGAAGCATTTCTCTGATCTTGCCTTTGATGTCTAGTTCTAAGCTTGCAGCCTGATTGTCACACCCCACCAAGGCGAAAACACAGGGATGCGACCTAGAAAGGTTTTCAAGTACAAGGTTCAAGCAACACGTAGATTTATTTAAAATAGATACCATCTAGGGATGGATGATGTCATAAATTATTTAAATTAAAATGACATTGTCTGAAAATAGTAAATTCTCTGAAAACGCATGACTCAACCACTGAGATAACACATGACAGACAAGACCCAATCCATGACGGTACCACTAGGTGCCAGCTCGAACCCCTCTCCCAAGTCCCCGCTCCTCATTGCTAATTACCGGAAAACACGCATAAAAGATTTGTCAACAATAATGTCGGTGAGTTCACATATTTAAATATACTAAGTAAAGTGCTCGTGTGATTCGTGTATGACCAATCATAGGCTAGTTAAACGAATGATTACTGTGCAAACCATGAGGCCCATAAACAAACCTCCTGATTGTTGTGCCTCGAACATTGTACACTAAAGACAATCTATGTAACGTAGAATAATAACACTCTTTCGTATGTGACCGGTTAGAGCGACTAACCAAGAGTGGGGGTGTCAACCGAATAGATCTATTAAAGTGTTCCATGGCTTTTGATAGCTAATGGTTACAATAAAACGTAGTACGAGGACTATTGAGCTCATGAACCAAATGTCTCATGTTCCACATGGTAGTCACGATAAAATTAACACACAAATGAAATTTGTACTAGAATTGTAGCATGTTTGTCCCCCAAAATGTAAAAGTAGTAAAATTGGGCCGTGAACTCACCTGATAATAACACGTGTGGTCTAGTGAAGCTGGAATGTGAGATAGCTACCGTCCAGACAATGGTTGCCCTATGATTATTAATAGCACCGTAAACTATACGCTCTTGTTGTCTATCATACAAGTTGTTCACCCGACATTTGTGGGCCCTAGTTTTAGTGTATGTGGGACATGTTCTTGTGAACGTGAGGTTTCAATTGATTTAAATGTACTTGTAAGGAATATGGTTCCGGAAATCCCGGTGCTTTGCTGTAACATGATGTTTATTGTAAAACAAGGTGGTCCCCACATGTCGTTATGGTTGGTGACTTAACACTAAGTCGTCATGTGTGGTTGGTTTTGGGAAAAATATGTGGTTTTAACATAGTTTTATGCCCTTTTAATGTCAAAATAGCATTAACACATGTTTCGGCTCATTTAACATATGTTTAGGATAGGGTGGCCGAAAATATCTTACGGCATTGGCCTCGAATTCGATGTTTAAGGTACCATGGAAGCTATGCCATGTGTTTTAGTGGGTTTGTGATGAAAACCGATTATAATCATCCATGAAATGTGGTTTAGGTTCGGCTATGTTATCAAGTGTATGTTTAGTTATAAAACCGACCTTATGTGGCCCTATAACGACTCGCATTTGCTTAATTAGGTGGTTGTGTGTGTGCTCATGAGCTTGTGTATGTTTCCTACTAGTTTTGTAGCCAAAAATGTATGTTTTCGCATATTTTTATCTTTAGAAATTAAACTATCACAATATTGAAACATTGTGATGGTATTGGTTAACTAGGAGGGTTGGGTGGTAGGGGTATGGGCCGATTAATATCATAGATTTATAAGGAAAGGGTGATCACATACTAAGGGCTTGAGGTGGTGTCGAGGGATGATCCGAATGTTCTTCTAGTCGTGCTCCTCTTGGGTCCTTCTTGTAGCTCGTAGGAAAGGAGACAATCTTGGGTGCACAATTGCTTTGTGTGGGCCGAAAGCTTTCAAGGGAATGGATATATTGGTGTGTTGGTGTGGTGTTTTCAATCCTTGGGGTTCCTTTATATAGGGTCGGCCGAAGGTGAGGACAAAGACACAAAAGGAAAGGTTTATCATCTTGAATTGTGCATTGTTTATTGTTCTTGATCATCAAAGGGTCTAAGATGGAGTGGCATGCTTTCCTTGATCCAAGTCGATTTCTAGACATAGGTTCATAACTAGGAAGTGTTTGACTAGAGTAATGGATTGTCATATTTGTCTTGTTCCTAATTTGATGATTGTTAACAACTAAGCATATGATCATGTGTACCTTTGGGGATTTCGGCTGATTAAAGACAAAAAGGATAAGGTAAGCCTGGTTGAAAGTGATAGCTCATCCTTTGTTCCTTCTGTGTGTCGATTAGTGCTCCATTTTCCAAGGAGTGTACTTGAAATCTTGGATTGATAAGGACAAGTGAGCTTCTTTGGTGATGATAATCGGCTGAGATAGGACAAAAGGAAGATCAAGTCAATTGTAGGTGAGATCATGTGTTAAGGAAGTGTTCCCATGATGTCATGTTGCCATTTCCATATAAGGTTTGGACATTCTTTGAAAGTGACACATCATGGTGTTAGTTTATTTGTTTCGGCCGATGTGTAGGTGCAAGTAATATCCTTGTTTTGGGTCATGATCATACATATAGGATGGGGGTGTAAGTTACCAATTTAGTGTAAGATAGTATGTATCATAGGTTTGACAAAGACTTGGGGTTTTGTCTTGGGTATTCGACCAAATCAAA
>JAUTDX010004055.1:0-31457 GCA_030844895.1 Ambrosia x helenae
TTTCTTCATAACGTTTTCATTTCAACTCCGTTTTCCTCCATTTTCGCGGCCACGTTTTCGTATTTCAACCCTTTTTCATTTAATACAAAAATATCTCCATTTCAAATCCATTAATTTTTCCAAAAACACATCCACTCTTCATTCTTTGCACTCGGTTGCTCGTTTCTTCGCCAATATAGCACTTATAACTTGTCATCCATCAATCTCGGCTAAGTACATAGTTCCGGACAAAGCTACACACAACAAACATTAAAAATACAAAAATAAACTATCCAAATGTGTTCTTTTCGGACTCACATCAGCCACCACTCACGTCTCCCTCTCACACAACCTGTATGTGTGTGGGAGTTGGGAGAAGTGGATGTTTTTTTGAGATTGAGATTTGAAACATGATGAGGATGTTTTTTTAGGTAGGTTCAAAATGTTCTACTAAGTTCTCAAAATATTTGCCAATGAGGTAGTGTCACACCCCAACCGATGGCGGGAAACATCGAGGTGAGACTTATGGTAGATTGTTTCAAAGACATCATAACACTAAACTGTGACAATAGATTAAAATAGATTTCATTCGTATCTAAGATTCAACAAGTATACAATTTGTTCATGAGAAAAATACATTAACTCAAACATGAAGTTAAAATAAAGATTGTTTCGTTTGTTTCTAAGGCAAAATCCTAAGTGATGTTTCTTGTATCGTCTCATCAAGCTTTTCCTGCAACATATATAAAATATCCGTCAACACATAAAGTATTGGTGAGCATACTAGTTTTGACTTGCGTACATAGTATAAGAAAGTTTTACTCAAATCATCATGTTATGGCATATGCTAGTTGAACCATACAAACGGCAACAACACTTGATAACACAAAAGACTTTAAACTTATCATGACCAATAAAGGGGGCGGCGTGTCAACCTATAGCGCTATACATGTAAGGTGGTGTTGTTGGCTAATCGTACATTTGTATGTAAGACTTAGAATTCTAACATGGCATAGCATAATAGCATTTAGATTGAGCATAATAGTTTAAGAGTATGAAATCGTTTAAGTTTTGATAGTGATACATGTTGAGCCCCAAAGAATAAAGAATAAAAAAGGGGGACAAGTATGAACTCACCTTGATTGCGATGATGAACTAGCAAGAGATTAACAAAGTCAATGAATTAAGATTGCACCTAAATGAATTAAGGATGATAATTTAGAGTCTGTTGATATTATTTTGTATTTATAGCGTTCCACAACTTGGTTCAATTGCAAAATAGAATTTCTATGGTTATTGTTAAAAGAAAAGTGCATTCGTTTTAATTTAAAAACCAAAACGAATCATGTAGATTACAAATATTATTCAGCACTACGTAAACTTATTTTTTTGTTATTTTGAAAATGCTTAGCTAACCTTGCTATAAGTTTAGGATAAAATATCATTAAGAATATTCACTAACCATTATATGGCAACTTTGTTGAAACCTAACTTATTTGTTAATTGATTACTTATTTAAAAGGGAGCAAAATCGAATAATATCATGGATCTGGTTGTACTAATTTGTATGGAAAAGCCCAAGAAATATGTATACAATAGTTATATACTATATTCATGTAATTAAATTTATAAAATGAGACTTGTAAAGAAGTTGACAAAACGTTCCAAATTTACTACGTCAGAGCAAAGTAAATCTTATAGGAATTATTATCATATTGGCTCAAAGAATCCATGAAAATATATTCTATTACTCCATTAAGTGTTAAATGAATTTAATTTAAAAGTAATAAAATACAAAAAAAAACGATGGAGAAGTTGAAACATACACTTTTAGGAAACGACGGAGCTGGTCGAAAAAGTTGGGTTAGCGCAACATGGGAATGGGATAGAGATACTTGGTTTGCAATTTTATTATCATGGGGAAAGATAAGATACAAGGCACATGGAATTGAAAACCATTTAAATAGAAAATACAAGCTAGGGTGTGAAAATGGATATGACATATATAATTGGTGCCACACTAATGAGGATGAGCTGGTCTTGGATGAGTCGGTCAAAAAGGACCGAAAGTAATGCAAGGGAGAATTATTTAATCATTGAAAATGGTGATGGTTTCCAACAGAGATGTTGTTGAGAAGATATGTTTGTGGTAAAACTGTCGGATGTATTGAGAGGGAGGAGGAAAAGATATAAGGTGGAGGCTAGGGTTTTAGTGAAGAGATGAGAGGGAAGATGGAGAATGAGATGTTATATAGTTAGGGTTGGTAGGTGGGTTAGGTGGAAAGTAAATGCTTAAACGAACTGGTTACCGACTCGGGTCTCGTTTATGAACTGGACTCGTTAAATCAATAGAAATAATTATTTTATGCAACTTATTTATATAAAATGACGTAGAACTCTAGCATTTGGACCATATATTTGTTGTATATTTTGTTGCGTTTGAAAATTTATAAAGATAAGTGTCGATTAATAAATACGTTATTACTTACAAACGTTATTATTATTTTTGACACTATAAAAGCGCATTAAAAATGATTTAACTCCTTAATGAATAGAAACGTAACTCTTGATGACGAGATGTATTGTTAACGAATTAAGATCGTTATGCGAATTATATATTTTATTATTATAAATATCGTTTTAATATTCTAGAAAGTAACGGGACGTTACAGTCTCCCCTACTTTAGGAAATTTCGTCTCGAAATCTATTTAGAAATAGGCTGTTTGGTAAGTTTTCGAACACCAGGAAGAATGGGAGTGTATAGATTGTAGCTTGTTTTGTTGGGTTTAGGTGAGTGACAAGCTTTTTGTGTAATATGGAGGATGTTTTATATGTTTTAATGAATCTTTGGATGATTGTGTTTAGACTTGAGACAAAGCTTATTGTGATTTGGACAGGTTGACTAGAGTTGGTCCTTGGTCCGATCCTCAGTCACATCTTCTATACACCATTAGTGTTTATATATAGGGTGTACCGCAGCTAACCCACCACACATTTGATATTTCGAATTTGTACGAGCATCTACCAACAGTCCTACATAGAATTTCATTTCACCTTTACGTACCTGTAAATTCATGATTACGTTCCGGACCGCAATCGTCAATTTACCTTACATTAGGGTGTTATGTCTTTCTATGACACTAACTCAAAATAAAATGACGGATACGACGTAAATGTGTCCTAACTCTACGATCCAGTCATTATATTTGTGAAATGAACACGTGATAAGCGACGACTTAATAACGTAATGATGATGTATGCAGGTAGGCAAGCAAGTATTAATGAAACAGAGCATGTATATGAATATAAGCACGTATGAATTTAGGTATGGGCTACAACCAAAACTGGTTGCCTGGAAGGCTACATCCAACAAGATGTATTCCTATAATTGGTGTAAGTGTAATCCATAAAGTAATGTTTATGCATCTATTGAAATAGAAATCGATTGTTTACCTCTCCAAGTTTAGAGGAGGTTCAACACGAGTACTTGAATGTTTTGAGTTTTAGACTTTAGGTATAAGCGGTTCAAATTTGTGGATAGAATGTTTTTATGGCAAATCATATGCATTAAGTGAAAAATTAAGCTTATAGAATATTACAAGTATTATAGAATATCCATTTTCAATATCATGGGAAAATCTAGTCTTACGCATATCAAGAATTAGGTTTCATGGATAAACAAGTTTCATGTATGATTAAGTTTGCAAGTAGCGTAAAATGCATCGAATTCAAGTATCATGTTTCATAGTTTATGAAAAGATGTATATGTATCAAAACGTATCAAGTAACGTATTATAAGTATAATTGTATCTTAGACGGTGTAGCTAGTATGCATTCAACTGCTAAGTAGGGATAACGGTTTCTCCTAGTCGTTGAGTGGAGGTATGTATTAAAGTGAAAGTGTATTCGTAAGAGCATCAAGATGCGAATGCGAATGTATAGGTAGACGTAGTTGTGATAAAGATAGAGGTTTATGGACAATCAGGATGGAAAGTAATGTTTGAGTTTATTGAAAAAAAATGAAATAGTTAGTCCCTTGGCAAGAGTAATTAAGGAGTAACTATGTTTTGTAAGAGATAGAGGTATAGAATGTGTTGAAGAATATTAACAATATGTAAGCCAGTGATTGTAGAAATGGAGGACACATATCGTAAGTGTGTGATGGATGATAAGGAAATTTTGATATTGGATAAATGAAGTTTTTGGTCGATAAATAATCAAATTCGTAGGGAATGATGTATATGAAATACAGTTGAAATTTAAACCTTGGTTGTGGAAAAATGAAAATGTTGTTGGTAAATAGTTTAGCTTATTAGGCTTGCAAATTTGTGGATATGTGGGTATAGACTAGTTGGCATGAAATCAAGTTTATGAAAATGATTGATTTTACAAAGATAAGAACTAATAACTTATAAATGTTTGCTTGCGAAAGAGCTTATGATTCTTATTATAACCTATACATGAGAAGGTCAAGTTTCATACGTTGTCAAAGATTTTCAATTGTAAACCAGGTATGAATCTAGGTAAATAAGGGACTTCATGTTTCATGAAAGAAAAATTCATATTCGCAATTTTTTTTAACAATGCGAAATCACACATAACGAAAATAATTGTGTACCTATTTCGAACAAGATTGTTTTTAGAAAATACAAGGGAGATTAGAACGGTGAAAAGAAAATACAAAAGATTGTGAAATCATAAAGTGTATTGTAAATATTTGTTAAAAATTTTGAGTATGTTATAGGGGGATTCATATGGGTTGAATCAAATATGACAAAAATGTGATAATAAAAAAAAATAATAGTTAGCATTACGCATTTAGGTAATTTAGACGTTAACAAATGTTAGAAAGCATAGAATAGTAATTGGATTATTAATTGATATTAAAAATTAATTCGGTATAATGTAAAATAGATAAGAATAAAATGTGAAATAGGATAATATCAGTGAAAAATTACATAAAGTTAAGGTTTTTGATGTATAAATACTTTGGAATATTTATAATAATAATAACTTATAATACTCGAAAATATTTATTTGATATTTTATTTGAACAAAATGTCATAAATGTGAAATTTTCGGTTTGTTTAAAATATAACTTGTATAGAATCGAATGCAAATCGATGTATAACGTTGGAAAAAACTTTGTAAAGTGCATAATTGGAAATACTTGATAATAAAACACTTTAATATGAAACTAGATTTATTATAAAATATTTGATTAAAATATTTGAAGATATAAAAAAAATATTTTCAGAAATGATGATGTTTATCAATACTTTTGAGAAATTCAAAACTAAGATTAGGTAGAAGTGAGAGAGGTTGAAGTAGTAAAATGGTCTTGAAGTTCGTTGCATAACGTAAGAGAGATTTACACAAGACTTGGATGGTCCCTGAACGGAACTGCGACTAACCAAAGTGATTCGAATTAACGTTGTGTTTGGAAACATGTTTTGGCCTAATAGGTGGAAATACTCTCGCCGAGATTTCGGTTAACGGTATTCACCCTTCCAATTACTACATGTCCATTCTCAATCGAAAAGTTTAAGATTTTGGAGAGATTGAAAAATTTAAGGAATGGAACTAATCATCAAGGTAAAGGGAATCACTCCTAGCTTGATGATAAAGTTGCTATGATAATGTATAGGAATGAAGCGCTACCAAGATAAAGGAATTCACTCTTAACTTGGTTGTAGAGCTTCTACAAAATGAGGGAATATGAAACTAGTCATCAAGATGTGGATATCACTCCTAACTTGATGATTTCATTTTCAAAATGTGGATTGGTGCTTACCCATAGAGTAAATAAAGGAAGTTAATCCTAACTCTTTGGTAAGGTTTCACTAGAATGAGATGAGTGAGTTTGTCATCAAGGTAAGGAAATCACTCCTATCTTGATGGTGAAATTTCAGAAATTTAAAAGGAATGAAACGAATTGAAAGTTGTCACCAAAGTAAGGGAATCACTCCTATTTCGGTGAGATTTCTTTCGTTTGTAAAATATTCGAGTGTTTTTGTATTGGAGTATACTTTGCTTAGGAAAGGCACGCATCTTTAAGGTTTGTGAAATTCATATGAATTAGATAAGAAGCAAGTAGGAAAAATCAAGTATTTCAAGCATGTAAAGAAGTAGTCAAATAAAGGTTCCTAACTATAGACTAGGTCAATCATGGCAATTTTCCTAATTCCCTATAGTTATGGCTCTGATACCAATCTGTCACACCCAACCGATGGCGGAAACATCGAGGTGAGACTTATGGTAGATTGTTCAAAGACTTCATAACACTAAACTGTGACAATAGATTAAAATAGATTTCATTCGTATCTAAGATTCAACAAGTATACAATTTGTTCATGAGAAAAATACATTAACTCAAACATGAAGTAAAATAAAGATTGTTTCGTTTGTTTCTAAGGCAAAATCCTAAGTGATGTTTCTTGTATCGTCTCATCAAGCTTTTCCTGCAACATGTATAAAATATCCGTCAACACATAAAGTATTGGTGAGCATACTAGTTTTGACTTGCGTACATAGTATAAGAAAGTTTTACTCAAATCATCATGTTATAGGCATATGCTCGTAGAACCATACAAACGGCAACAACACTTGATAACACAAAAGACTTTAAACTTATCATGACCCATAAAGGGGGCGGCGTGTCAACCTATAGCGCTATACATGTAAGGTGGGTTGTTGGCTAATCGTACATTTGTATGTAAGACTTAGAATTCTAACATGGCATAGCATAATAGCATTTAGATTGAGCATAATAGTTTAAGAGTATGAAATCGTTTAAGTTTTGATAGTGATACATGTTGAGCCCCAAAGAATAAAGAATAAAAAAGGGGACAAGTATGAACTCACCTTGATTGCGATGATGAACTAGCAAGAGATTAACAAAGTCAATGAATTAAGATTGCACCTAAATGAATTAAGGATGATAATTTAGAGTCTGTTGATATTATTTTGTATTTATAGCGTTCCACAACTTGGTTCAATTTGCAAAATAGAATTTCTATGGTTATTGTTAAAAGAAAAGTGCATTCGTTTTAATTTAAAAACCAAAACGAATCATGTAGATTACAAATATTATTCAGCACTACGTAAACTTATTTTTTTTGTTATTTTGAAAATGCTTAGCTAACCTTGCTATAAGTTTAGGATAAAATATCATTAAGAATATTCACTAACCATTATATGGCAACTTTGTTGAAACCTAACTTATTTGTTAATTGATTACTTATTTAAAAAGGGAGCAAAATCGAATAATATCATGGATCTGGTTGTACTAATTTGTATGGAAAAGCCCAAGAAAATATGTATACAATAGTTATATACTATATTCATGTAATTAAATTTATAAAATGAGACTTGTAAAGAAGTTGACAAAACGTTCCAATTTACTACGTCAGAGCAAAGTAAATCTTATAGGAATTATTATCATATTGGCTCAAAGAATCCATGAAAATATTCTATTACTCCATTAAGTGTTAAATGAATTTAATTTAAAAGTAATAAAATACAAAAAAAAACGATGGAGAAGTTGAAACATACACTTTTAGGAAACGACGGAGCTGGTCGGAAAAGTTGGGTAGCGCAACATGGGAATGGGATAGAGATACTTGGTTTGCAATTTTATTATCATGGGAAAGATAAGATACAAGGCACATTGGAATTGAAAACCATTTAAATAGAAAATACAAGCTAGGGTGTGAAAATGGATATGACATATATAATTGGTGCCACACTAATGAGGATGAGCTGGTCTTGGATGAGTCGGTCAAAAAGGACCGAAAGTAATGCAAGGGAGAATTATTTAATCATTGAAAATGGTGATGGTTTCCAACAGAGATGTTGTTGAGAAGATATGTTTGTGGTAAAACTGTCGGATGTATTGAGAGGGAGGAGGAAAAGATATAAGGTGGAGGCTAGGGTTTTAGTGAAAGAGATGAGAGGGAAGATGGAGAATGAGATGTTATATAGTTAGGGTTGGTAGGTGGGTTAGGTGGAAAGTAAATGCTTAAACGAACTGGTTACCGACTGGGTCTCGTTTTATGAACTGGACTCGTTAAATCAATAGAATAATTATTTTATGCAACTTATTTATATAAAATGACGTAGAACTCTAGCATTTGGACCATAATTTGTTGTATATTTAGTTGCGTTTGAAAATTTATAAAGATAAGTGTCGATTAATAAATACGTTATTACTTACAAACGTTATTATTATTTTTGACACTATAAAAGCGCATTAAAAATGATTTAACTCCTTAATGAATAGAAACGTAACTCTTGATGACGAGATAGTATTGTTAACGAATTAAGATCGTTATGCGAATTATATATTTTATTATTATAAATATCGTTTTAATATTCTAGAAAGTAACGGGACGTTACAGGTAGTGGTGGAGTGGTTGGGGAAAATTGGTGTTCCTTGCGACCCAGGTTCGATTCTCACTCTCCCCATTATTTTCTACGGCATCCAGGTGAAAAACAACTACAGGTGACGCTGTTCGACTTGGATGGGACACAAGATTTTATCGATCATTGGAACTACTTATTTACAATAAAATCATCAAATAAGATGACATAACCATTAAAGTTTGTGAACAATATTATTGGATGTTTTTTTTAAGATTGCATTCGAAACTAATGTATCGAAATCAATGGATCAACAATAGAATGTCGGTTTATGGGCCCCTTGTGGTGGAGTGGTATGGGAAGTCACAGATAGGGAATTAGGACTGAAAGGTCTCAAGTTCGATTTCGGATCTCAACCGAGCTTTACTGATTTCTCGCTATCGTGCCTTCAGGTGAGTGAGAAGTAAGATTTTCCCCGGTTCGGAGGCAAGATGGGTTCTTGCTACCTAACGTTACCTGAGGGCAGGCATCTTATGGTGCCTTCACCAGGTGGTGGGTATCCCGGATTGTCAGGACATCAATTAGTTGGCCGTTAAACCAATAATTAAATATATATATGAGGTGTATGTTTGTGTGTGTAAGGACCTATGCTTCGCAGTGGGGTAATTTTTTAAAAGCTATAAAGAGACATGACAACATGCTACGTTCTATATACCATATTCAATTTGATCTAGATGTCTGTAAAAAAATGGAAGTAACGATTTGACTCATTAGCTACTATTATTATACTAATAGTCTTACTCAATATGTTGAAAGTGTCAAATCTGGATAGATTGCTGAGGAGAAAAAATCATAGGGACCTTTATAAGATTCACATTAAGAGGGAGGAGGTTGGAACGGTTCATATGTAATCAACTTGCAAAGAAGCATACCCATAACTTTTTTCACATGATAAAAGTCATGCAATTCAACTGCTAATCAAGTGCACCATAAATTTCTATTAGTGGCATCGGAAAGTGAAATTGAAAGGTTAGTTGAAAATATTCCACATAAGACATGCACAAATCGATTTTTTTTCTAGGAACCGAACTGGTTCCAAACTGGTTCGTGTTTGGTGTTGGTTCGTGTCCGAACCGATTTCGGTAGGGATGGCAATAGGTCGAGTTTGGGACGGTTTTAGGTAATCCCAACCCTATACCCGATTAGGTATGCTTGTCCTAAACTCGTTGGGTTTATATCGGGTAATTACCCATCGGGTATCAGGTATACTCACGGGTTTCGGGTAAACCCATTAATTTTTAAAACTTACCCACTGGGTATATCCGACCAAAAACCCGTTGAGTATCTATTGAGTAAGTACTAACCAATTACATTTAACATTACTAAATATATATGTAAATAATTACAGTGTATAAATATAAAATACCTAAATCGTACAAAAACACTAAAAGACATAGATAACAAATAGTATACACTAATTTTTGGTAATTGTTAGCACAAGATGACTTTCTAGATGGACAAGTAGATATATTATGCATACATATTTAAAAAGACGGGTATCTAATCGTTAAACGGGTATACTTTATCGGGTAATCGGTTGGGTAAACGGGTATATCATCAAATCCCAAACCCGCTCTAAACCCATGAAAAAAATAAAAATTAATCCCATACCTGATTACCCGACACCAAACCCGTCCCAAATGTGTCGGGTTTCAGGTTTGATTGCCATCCCAGGTTTTGTTTCGGTTCGGTTCGGCCCCGGTTTTGCCAGTTTGAAAGACTGGCTTTGGTTTGGTTCGGTTTCGGTTCGTGAACCAATTCATGCGCACACATTTTTTAAAGAAAAAGCATCACAAAATTATTTATTTACTTAAAGTTTGAATTTTATTGATTCTTACAATCTTTTTAAGGTGTATAAGTTTATATTTGTACGTGTAGAAACCTTTTTTGTATGATTTTGTTATAAATAAATTTTTTTATATAAAATTGCAATTTTTTAATAAATTGTAATAATCACTTAATTTTGTTTGATACCTTTCTCAAATGCTTTATAATATAAATTATAGATATAGATTAATGGTAATTGGAGGTTATGATAGAAGAATGTGTACAAATAGGTTTTGCATGAAGGGTAAAAAGGGAAAAAATCACATGATATTTTGGTTTTAAACATGAGACTTTTCTTATGTCATCTTAAAATTCATGTAAAATGACATAGGTAGATATCTTTCCTCTATAATGTAGTATAGATATGTAGATGAATGATGATGAACGGAAGCTAACGGGATTGTGAATAATATACAGAAGTAGATGATTGATGATCAACGAACCAACAAAAATCAATATTTTAGCATTACACAATTAAATCAATGATCAGCAATCATTCGGTGAATGATGATTAATGAAAGATTATGAAAAGGAAAAATTACAGAAATCGTCCTTTATGTTTACCTATTTTTTCAGTGGATGTCCTTTAACTCCAAGATTGATGAGAATCGTCCTATATGTTCTAAAATCTTTCAAGTCTCGTTCTTTAGCACTAACGTGGTTAGATTTTCTGGTTAAGTTTTGTCACGTGAAGGTCACGTGAGGGTATTATTGACATGTCACCTGTTTTTTTCATTTCCCCCTTTTAAAACCCTTATGATGGAAAAATGACACTTATGCCCTCATCTCTATCACCACCTACATTCTTCAATATCCACCACTACCCACCATCTCCACCACCATGCCATATATATAAGATAACAAATAACAAGTGATCGATCAGGCAACATCAGATCAAGTACTCATTACTCGATATCTTCGATTAACACACATCCTCATATTTCAGACACAACTTGCAAAATTCACATCCAAAATCTAAATCCAATGAACAATCACACCGATTCCTAATTTCAAAACATAACTGAGCAGCTAATCACACATCTCACAGTTCCAACCTCTGATCTACCTCAACATTAAGTAATGACTGCAAACCACAAATAATAATAAAAAAATCACCCACGTGAAACAACGATCTGACAATATTATCAGCATCAACAAATCTGAGATGGTGGCTACCACTGTCACCACCACTGAGACCAAGCTCCACCTCCACGGCATATAACCACCACCACCATTGTAACCTGGCACTACAACCTACCAATACCATACCCATTTGAACAATCACCGCGACTATCTTTTTAAAACCCTAATCTCTGAAAACAACCATCACCGCCATCTCCATCTACCTTAACCTCTGCAACAGATCTGGAAGTGAAGCCGGTCTGGGTGAACAAATGAGTAGTTTGTGGGGGCAGGTTGGGTGGTGATGTTTGTTAGTGGAGGTGGTTGTCGTGGTGGTAAATTGGGTGTTAGCAGGGCATGTTGTGGTGGTAGACGGTGCAAGTGTGAAAAATTAGGGTTTTTGGTTGAAGGAGGGTAGTTTGAAATAGGGCCCCAAATCGTCATTTGTCTTGGCCGTCGAACTAAGGCATGGCCAAATCAGATGGTTTGGTGATGGCAGTGGTGGTGAAAGTGGTGGTGATAGTTGTTGGTTTGGTGATAATGTGAGGTATTAGGTGGTGATGACTAATGAGACCTGCCATATCTTCTTGTTTAGTTTTGAGGTGGTAGATGAGAGAAGATGTATATCAAATATTGTTTTTTATTTATTTAGTAAACTATTTTTAAATAGTTTGGTAAAATGACTAAACTATCCTTTTGTAACTAAACTTAACTGAAATATTTAACTAGGTTAGTGTCAAAGGACAGACGGTGCAAGATTTTAAAACATAAAGGACGATTCTCATCAATTTTGAAGTTAAAGGACATCCACTGAAAAAATAGGTAAACATAAAGGACGAATTCTGTAATTTTTCCTTATGAAAACATATCTTGATTTGGAGATGATGTAACCTTGAGTCATTTTATGATGATTTGGATGAAGATCCACAGAGAGGATTATTTGATGATTTAGAGTTAGATTGAAATAAGGACCCATTTGTAAAAGGAAGGCGGAATAGCTATCATGTCACGGGTCGAATCATACGGGTTGATCCAAATAACGAATGGGTACCACATAAAAAATCATCATTGGTGTTTAGGGGGAGGGGATTAGGGATCACACCAATAAATGTCATGTATCTCCCAATGGTTTTGTTTGTTAGTATAGAGAGATTTGAATATTATAGACTTAAGAAATATGACAATTACAACGTATTAAACTATTAATCTCAACTTAATTTCATAATATTTATATCAAATACTTGAATAGATGCCCATGACATTATAGCCTAATGGCATCTTAGGGTGGGATAAGGCTTAGGGAACTTTTGGTCATTGGTTCGATTCTCGAAATGGGTTTTTCCTAGATTTATTAATTCCAAATTGCCGTTCAAACAAAACGATAGTTGAGTAGATTTTTTTTGAACGGCCAACAAAATAGTTCTGCCTGACTATCCAGGGATACCCGCAATAACAAAGGCTCCCGCGACGCCCCATCCCTTCGATGCCGACGCTAGGTAGCCAAAGCCCTTCCATGTGGTTCCCGAATCGAGAAAAAACCCAATCCCCACACGCCTATAGGCATGATATTAGAATGATACTTCTATTCTGAAGTTATTAATGTTTATTCAACTTATATTAACATAAATTAATGGCTTTAATGTTTCTTGTTGTTCAAGTTAATTAAACTTAAACAAAAAACACTAACTTTATTAGCTATTACCAATAATCAATTCTATTACATTATTTATTTCCACATCCTAGCTAATACAAACACTGTCTGAAAAAAAATGATGGGAACCAAACTTAAATGACCTGGGCTCCACAGAAATCTAGTGAATGGAAAGCCAACCAATAGCAAAACGAGTTCAAGGATGGGACTTCATAACTTAGCCAATTAAACAAAGATAAGGCATTTCTATGGGACCATGTTGAACTACACAAGTGCATCTTACCATAGCCTCTTTATAAATCCCTTTAAGTACCACCTTACTGTTCTCTGTAAAAAGTGCACACAGTGGGTCTCATCTACCACTACCCAAAAGCCCAAAACAAAATATTTAATCCCATCATACATTTATTCAAACACTCAATAACTTTTAAACAAAAAAGTTCCTACATTTGAGATTGATCCCTACTCAATGGTCTCATCTCAACAAAATTTGGCCAACGTTATAGGAGGAAAAACGGCTAGAGCTTGTGACAACTGTATAAGAAAGCGCGCTAGGTGGTATTGTGCCGCCGATGACGCTTTCTTATGCCAGTCATGTGACGGCTCAGTTCATTCTGCGAACCCTTTGGCTCGCAGACATGAACGTGTCCGTCTAAAGACAGCTTCTTTAAAGCTTTCGTCTTTAGATAAACCCGCCCCACCACCATGGCACCAGGGTTTCACCAAGAAACCCAGGACGCCCAGGGGCGGGAACAAGCACGCGTCTCGACAGACGCCAAAATCCGAAGAAAGTAGCATGAGTACTTTCAACTTCAATCCACTTCACTTAGTTCCGGAAATCGGAACTGATGAGACAACCACTATTACATGTGAAGAACAACTTTTGTACCAAGTTCCAGTGTTCGATCCATTTGAGGCTGAGCTTTGTCTTTCAGCGAATTCGAACGATATCGAAATCGCGATGCCTGAGAAGCAAACCGAGGCAACAACTGATCCAGTGGATATTCATCATCATGATGGGAAGAAAGTGATGATGGATTTAAATAGTTTCAATGGGCTAATGCTTCCATCCGACATGGAGCTAGCTGAGTTTGCTGCTGACGTGGAGAGCTTATTAGGAAAAGGTCTTGATGAAGAAACGTTTGCTATAGATGGATTAGGGTTGGTTGATTGTAGAGAGAAAGTAAAGGTTGAAGAAGATGAACAAATATTATTACAAGGTGGTGACCACGTAATAATGGAGAGTGAGATGGAGATGATGAGAGAGCCTTTTCAGTTGAGCTTTGATTATGATGGTTCACCTTTATGGGAGGAGAAAGTGGTGGTGGAAGGTGGTGGTGGTTATGGTGGTGATTGTGTGGTGAAAGAGGATGAAGATGATCATGTAAATATAAAAAAAGATGATGATGAAAATAAGAAGAATAAAAGAATATTGAAGTTGGTTAATTATGAAGGAATCATTGCTGCTTGGGATGAGCAAAGATCACCATGGACCACCGGTCACCGACCCGAGTTTGATCCAGATGATTGTTGGCCTCAATGTCTGGTAGGTCTATTCAACTTTTTTTTTTTTTTATAAACAAGCGAACTATAAAAAAAATATTAAGAAAAATCATGAAAATAGACCGGTTAACAAGAAAAATCACGAAAAATTATCAAAATAGACATTGACTTAAATTATCAGCTACGTCGTAGTTGGCGGTCAATATTTATTATTTAATGAGTTTGTGTATTTTAATGATTTTTCGTTTCTGATATATGATCACCAAATACTGTTTCTGACATAAGAAGATGGTACACAGTGTGGTACAGGCATAAAAACATGTGTTTTGTACTTCACTATTCAGTTTTCAGTTAAAAAGTTGTAAGGTGTATGATTTGACTTACTGTTTGAGGAAAATCATATGTAATTATTAACCAGAATCAAACATTGTCACTTCATTACTCTACAAGTCTATAGCCAACTTTTCCTTAATGAGTTTCTAACCTTTTATTTTGTTTTAAGCAAATTATCATGTGGTGTAATGGGATTAACGTTATAAATGTTTGTTTTGGTGTATCAGGATGGGATAATGCATCATCATCATCCTTATGGAGATATGGGGATGATGACGGGGAATCCGGCAATGTTAGATGGAGGGAGAGAGGCAAGGGTGTCGAGGTATAGAGAAAAGAGGCGAACGAGGTTGTTTTCGAAGAAAATAAGGTACGAGGTTCGCAAATTAAACGCGGAGAAGAGGCCTAGAATGAAAGGAAGATTTGTAAAGAGGACATCTTCTTCAGGGTTTCCTTTGCTTAGCAAATAATTAACATTTAACATGTATATCTTGCTAACACTACATCATATCCGTGTTCAAATTTTGTAAAGTAATTAAGCTTTTTGCTTAATTAGGTCTTCCTAATTAAGTTTGTTCATAAGAATTCAATAATCAATATATGCAATCGATTATTTTTGTTTTGCAGTTTGTGTTGTGGTTTTATATTGGCTGGTGTCTTGAATTAAGAAATGAGTTAGTGGATGGTAATATTTAGGTGTGCTCCAAATCACCACTTATAGTAACAATATTGGTTTAATGGCAATGGAAAAATTTTCACATAAACTTGTTTTGATCAGATCAAACATCCAAATCTTAAAAATCTACTTATTAATTAATCCTTTTTTTCTATATAAAAAAATGATTTCATTTCAGAAACAAAATGAATTACATGAGGATGGCAGGTAAACAAGCAACAAGTTGCATCGCTACCCCGTTTTGAATTACAAACCTATTCTGCTGAGAAAGCCTTAACTAGGGATTCTGCCAAACCCTAGATCCAGTCTTGATGTGTTCTTCATAAAGACACTTTTTTGTTATTCACAAAAACCTAATTAATCAAGTTAATAAGTAAAATACAATGGATCTATTTAAGCAAAACCATTTGTATTAATTAAAAATAAGGTTTTAAAAACCCAAAATTAGTACATCTATTTAGAGAACGAAAAGAACCCTCATGAATCAGTTTTGAAAAAAATAATTCAGTTTCCTTTTTGAATTAGTTTTATATTCATCACACAAGTGTAAAACCTTCAAGAGGTGGTAAAGTGATAAATAATCAATACCATTTAGCAGAGAATTAATATGTTCTACAGTTCAAGTTAACCTTTCTTCCAATTTACCTACATCTTTATAACAGCATTCACATACCATTTCTCGTCCCCAAACCTATTCTTAAATTTGAGAGAAAACAGTAAAAATAAAAAATGAAGACACCTCTTGTCAGAATTTTAACGATGATATCAGAGAATGACCCAAAGATTACTCAGGCTTTTATTAAAGGAAAACAAGAAACAAAAATACAACTCGATCCTCACTACAATCTCTCAGACTCAACTCTCTTAGATCATCAACATGATGATCAGATATCAACGACTTCAGTATCTAACAACGACTACAAATCAAAACTATGATTCTAGACTAGACCTGACAATATCAAGAGAATGACAAAGAGATTATAACAAAACTATACAAACCCTAAACTGATCGAAACTATGAAAGAGAAGGGAAGACTTCTTTATATAGGCGACTGACAAGTGGGAGAGAAACACAAATCCAACGGTGGTTATTGATTTGTGTTTCTTTTATTAACGACCAGGATCACCTCTCAAGACTTCACCCGGATTGCTGACTTGGACAGGCCTTTTAACTCGTAAACTGGACTGGACCAATAATACTCCAAGCCCATCAGCTACTTTCCTTTAATCCAGCAGATCCACTATGTTAGCCCAAACCTTTCTTCAGTCCAACAGCTACAACCCATTGTCACTTGATCCAATTTATATGAAATAAGAAAACAAAAGTGTTTTAATAAAAGTGTAACAATATTTCTTATCAATATTTTAACACCCCCCTCACTTTTATTACTAAAAACATCTTTCATGTTTAACCAGTTACAAATAGTTTCATGTTGACTTACAGTCAACCCTTTTGTAAAAATGTCAGCTATCTGTTCTTCTGACTTAATATGAACTGGTTTAATACTACCTTTCATAATTTTTTCCCTTAAGAAAAATAAATCTAACTCAAAGTGTTTTGTTTTATCATAAAACACTGGATTGTTAGATATAGAAATCGCAGCAGAATTATCACAATGAACTATAACAGGAAGACTGACCTGAATCTGTAATTCACTCAACACATTGATTAACCATAAGACCTCACATGTTGCAGTACACATTGAACGATATTCAGCTTCTGCTGTAGATCGTGATATGGTAGACTGCTTTTTGCTTTTCCATGATATTAAAGACTTACCTAGAAATATACAGTACCCAGTAACTGACTTTCTAGATACCAGACATTTTGCCCAGTCTGAATCAGCATAAGCTGACAAGTTAAACTCAGACTCGGGACATTTTGAAAGAGCAATTCCTTTCCCAGGAGCTTGTTTTAAATATCTCAAAACTCTCATTGCCAACTTAAAATGACCTCTTGTTGGCTTGTGCATATATTGACTCAAAATATGCACAGAATATGAGATATCTGGTCGAGTATGAGATAGATAAATCAATTTTCCTACAAGTCTCTGGTATCCAGTCACATTAACTAGACTACTAACTTCTTTAGTCATTAAGGAAGTCACTAAGTAGTTTGGCTCAATTGGACTACTGGCTGGTTTGCAACTGGTCATACCATACTCAGCCAGCAATTCTAAGCAATATTTCCTTTGATTGAGACAGATTCCATCACTGGAATCTACAACTTCAATTCCCAGAAAATACTTAAGACTTCCTAAATCTTTTATCATGAATTTTGTTTTTAGAAATTCTTTTACAAGTCTTATTTCAGTCTCATTATTGCCTGTTATTATTATATCATCCACATATACTAATAAAATCACAAACACAGAATCATTACTTTTAATAAACAAAGAATGATCACATTTACTTTGTACAAAGCCATTTTCAAACAATACACCTACCAACTTCTCATTCCACATTCTAGGGGCTTGCTTAAGCCCATATAATGATTTTTTAAGTTTGCATACCCTAGTGTCATTTTTCTCAAAATAACCTTCAGGTAAAGACATGTAAACATCTTCACATAAATCACCATATAAGAATGCATTATTCACATCAAGTTGATATAAAGGCCAACTATGTTGAATGGCAATTGTTAAAACACATCTAACAGTTATCATTTTCACCACTGGTGAAAAAGTCTCTTCATAGTCAATTCCTTCCCGTTGACTATAACCTTTAGCAACTAACCTAGCCTTGAACCTATCTATCTCTCCTGAGGATTTATACTTTATTTTGTATACCCATTTACACCCAATAGGTTTCCTATCACTAGGTAACTCAACTAATTCCCAAGTATCATTTCTGTTCAATGCCTCTATCTCATCATTCATTGCAGTAATCCAGTTTGGATCATTGCAAAGCCTGATGATAGAACTTGGGTTCAACAGTTTTATTAAGCATGGATGCAAAACAGTAATTTTCAGGACTAAGATTAGAGTAATTTACTACATTTTCCAAGCCATATTTAACCTTTCCCTCCACAATATATTCACTAAGTTTTTTAGGTAAAACAGATGTCCTAGAAGACTTTCTAACACTCATTGCAGGTGTAGATGTATCATTTCCCTCAGACATTACAGACTCATCACTGTTATGATTGTCACCCTCAGCCCTACCTGTTTTCAATTCTGTCCTACTAGGTTGCTGAGCCTCAGCCTTACCAGTAGTAAAGTCAGTATTGACAACTGGTTGCTGAGACCCATGACCACCATTTTCAGTTAATGATTTATTTTGTAATTCATCATAGGGAACATCCTGTCCCTTTGAATGTTTGTCCTCACCACCTTCAAATAAATCAAAAAGTTTATGTTATTAACTTCTTTATTTAAATTTGAATCATTTTCTGATAAATGTTTTGATTCCTTAAAAGGAAAAACACTTTCATAAAATCTTACATCCCTTGAAAACAAAACTTGTTTTGTTTCTAAATTCCAAAGTTTGTAACCTTTTTTCTCATTTGAATAACCAATTAAGACACATTTATCAGCATGACTCTCAAATTTATCAGTATTATTTAACACAGTACTAAAGCACAAACATCCAAATACCTTAAGATGATCAATTACAGGTTTAAATCCAAACAGCAGTTCATAGGGTGTCCTACCATTTAACACAGATGAAGGGGTCCTGTTTATAAGGTAAGCAGCAGTCAAAACACATTCTGACCAAAACCTTAATGGTAAGCTTGCTTGAAATAGTAAGGCTCTAGCTACATTTAGTAGATGCCTGTGTTTCCTCTCAACAATACCATTTTGTTGAGGGGTATACACACAGGTGGTTTGATGATTTATCCCATTTTGTTTACAGAACTGTTTAAAGGTTTCATTTATAAATTCAGATCCATTATCAGATCTGAAAACCTTGATGTTTGAATTAAATTGATTTTTCAAATTAATAGAAAAATATTTAATGTTTTCAAACACTTCATTTTTATGTTTTAACAGATAAATCCATACACACCTGGTAAAATCATCTACTACTGTCAAAAAGTACCTAAAGCCTTCCCTACTTTTAACTCTATATGGCCCCCAAACATCTAGATGAATCACCTCTCCTAACTTCTTAGTTTTATGTTCACTTAGAGGAAATGGCTCTCTATGTTGCTTGGCCTTATGACAAGTTTCACAGGGTTCATGACTATTAAAGGTTTTTAGATTAAGATCATTTTTCAACACTTTTAACACAACTTCAGAAGGATGACCTAGTCTAGAATGCCACAAACTTGTGACTTCTATATTATTACAACTAATACTAGAAAAAACAGAGGACTCACCACAAAAATATAAACCATCAAGTTGATTACCAGTCACCAGGGTTTTCTTTGTGAAAGAATCCTGAATATAACAATTGTTTTCATCAAACAACACTACCAACTTACTATCTTTTGCAAGTTTGTGGACAGACAATAGATTCACAGCATAGTCAGGAACAACAAACACATCATAAAGAGTGACCTTATCATTTAACTTAATGTCACCAACCTTAGTTACTTTTGCACTGGTTCCATTTGGATGTTTAACAGTTATGTTGTATTCCAAAACATCAATTAAGTTTATCATGTTTTTATCACTCATTACCATATGTTGATTTGCTCCTGAGTCACAAATCCATCCTAACAATTTATATCCTCCATTTAAACTAGCAAAAGAAAACACAGGTCTATAACTACCACTTATAGCAGAAAAACAATTAACACTCTTACCTGCTGAATTGCAGGCAGAGGATGATTCTTCAGGTTTCTTATTCAACAGATTTAAGAGCTGAGAAATCTGTTCAGAAGTAAACCCATTAGAAGAACCATTAGGTTCAACTGTAGAGTTGTTCACACTGTTATTACTAGCAGACTTTTTGTTTTGACCTGGTCTAAACTTCATCCAAGAAGGATAGCCAACTATTTCAAAACACTTGTCTACAGTGTGACCAACCTTATTACAGTGTGTACACTTAAGGTTTTGATTTGCCCCTTTAGAATTCTTCTTTTTAAGATCTAGGGACTGACTAGCTTTAGAAAAGAACCCCATATTTTGACTATTTTCTTTAGATCCAATAGCCATATTTGAATTCCTATGGGATTCTTCCCTAGAAACTACAGAGAAAGCTTCTTTAACAGTAGGTAATGGTTCCCTAATTAACAGATTTGTTCTAACAGATAGATACATATCATCAAGACCCATTAAGAACTGCATCAGTTTTATTAAATGACTAAAATCATTAAACTGTTTAGAAGCTTCACACACACAAGCAGGAATTTGTAAGATTTGATCCAATTGTTTCCACATTATGTTTAGTTTATGGTAGTACTCAGAAACAGATGAACCATTTTGTGAAAAAGAGTTTATCTTTTGATATAACTCAAATACAACTGATCCATCTATCTTGTTGTATGTTTCTTTTAGATCCTTCCAAACTTCTGATGCAAGCTTAGAGTATACTTGCCCTAAATACAGTTCTTCTGAAACTGAATTTAGAATCCAAGTTAATACTACAGAGTTGCATCTTTCCCATTGTCTAGCCAGAATGGGATCATCACTAGGTTTAACACATTCACCATTTATAAACCCTAGTTTATTTTTTACTTGTAAAGCTAGTAACATTGCATTAGACCATACATTATAGTTTTCTGTTCCTTTCAGTTTAACACTAACTATAGTAAGATTAGCAGAGTCACTAGCATGCAAGTATAAAGGGTCACTAGCATCAAGTTTGTTAACCAAAGTTCTAACAACAATATCATTATTATTATTGTTATTATTATTGCCAGGATTTCCACCATCATTATTAACATTCAAATTATCATCATCAGCCATAGCTACTTAACAGATAATCAGTTAACCACACAAGAAAAAACACAGGCAATATTCAACAAACAATAACACAACAATACGAACTAAACAGTCAACACACAATGGCGAAGCCTTGCTGGTGTTCCAGATCGTCGATTCGTCACTCTCAAGGTGTCGACGCAGGTCCTAGCAAGGGAGCCTCCTAGACCTAATCCCAACCGTAAAGCTAAATCAGAGACTCAGCTCTGAGCACAGACTCCTTAAACAACTCTAGACAACAATCAAAGAACAATAATGGAAAGATCTCACCAATATCACCCAAGTTAGGGTTTCTCCAATAACTCGTAACAAACAACCTTCACTTAGGGTTGTTTGTCAGAGAGCAAAAGAAGAAAAAGCTTCCTGAAACCTCAAATCACCAAGATCAGGAACCAGAAGATTATTCTTCCTTTATTTCCTCAGCAGATAACAAACCACCAAGAACAGAGCTTAACCTAAAGCTCTGATACCATGTCAGAATTTTAACGATGATATCAGAGAATGACCCAAAGATTACTCAGGCTTTTATTAAAGGAAAACAAGAAACAAAAATACAACTCGATCCTCACTACAATCTCTCAGACTCAACTCTCTTAGATCATCAACATGATGATCAGATATCAACGACTTCAGTATCTAACAACGACTACAAATCAAAACTATGATTCTAGACTAGACCTGACAATATCAAGAGAATGACAAAGAGATTATAACAAAACTATACAAACCCTAAACTGATCGAAACTATGAAAGAGAAGGGAAGACTTCTTTATATAGGCGACTGACAAGTGGGAGAGAAACACAAATCCAACGGTGGTTATTGATTTGTGTTTCTTTTATTAACGACCAGGATCACCTCTCAAGACTTCACCCGGATTGCTGACTTGGACAGGCCTTTTAACTCGTAAACTGGACTGGACCAATAATACTCCAAGCCCATCAGCTACTTTCCTTTAATCCAGCAGATCCACTATGTTAGCCCAAACCTTTCTTCAGTCCAACAGCTACAACCCATTGTCACTTGATCCAATTTATATGAAATAAGAAAACAAAAGTGTTTTAATAAAAGTGTAACAATATTTCTTATCAATATTTTAACACCTCTACATCCCATCTAGGACTGTTAAAATCATGTGTCTCGCTGGAAAAAAGCTCGAAAGAAGCTCTCGAAATCGTCTCGGTATTTAACATATTATAGCCCGGCCAATGGTATAACAAATTTTTGCCATAGTTTTTAAATAGTAAATATAGCCCGAAAAATAACTCCGTTGATTCATATATAATTCAGCTTTATTGAAAATGAAAACACAAAACCAAAATATCCAAGTGTTTAATAGCAAAAAAAAACATTAGTACTAATCCAATTTTTACTTTCTTTGAGTCTGCCATTTTTTCTACATTAAAATAATAAACAAGCAAGCTTAACGTCCACGAGCTAGCTCAAACTTTTGACGACTCCAGCCTAAGCCCTACATTTTACCTTGATAAGAAAAACAAGCCGACTTGGTTCGTTTACAGCCCTAATTCCATCCCCCATCCCCATGTGCATCCCCTATATTTTTACGGGGGAAACAAACCAATCATCCAAATTTGTTTTACTATTCATCCCCAATAGTTTTTTTATATTTAAAATATTACCGCCGACCCTTCAAAACCGTTTTTAGTTTGAACTCATCCGTTGGATCAAGAAATTGAGCGATCTCAGCCGTATAAATTGAACGTTATTGGATTCATCGACGGTAATGATATAACCGTTCCCGCTCTTTTCTGAAAACCGTTCCCACTCAATTAAATTTTAAAAATTTTCAATTCAATAATCGTTCCCTCCATTTATGCTCCCTCAAATCCACCCTTCCCTTATATATGCCTCAATCACCACGAATAATCCTTTCACTTTCCCTTTGCTCTCCCTCAATTCCCACAGGTCACGAACATGTTGACATCACCAACTTAAAGTTTGCTCTCAAATCGTCTGTTTCTTCTAATACAACCCAATTCGATTCTCACATCTTTTGTCGGGAATCCAAGAAACTGCTCATCAAACTCGATTATATACATGTATTGTGGTAACAAGTGATTTAATCAGGTTATTCGTTTTGTTTTTTAGCCTGTTTGTTCTTTGATTTCATTAGGTTTTTCGAGTTATGGGTTCTTGATTTAAGATCAATCAGCAACGACGCTGCTGATTGTTTAAGGTAAACTGATGTTGCCCCTAATATTACCCCTAATTTTTGTTGATTAGTTGACTCTTAATTTGTTCTTATTTGGTCATTAGACTGTGTGGTTTACATGATTTGTGTTGTTATTTAAATGATTCTGATGTTTTGTTTCTTTGTTAATTTAGGTTTTTCTAGTGGATCAAATTGACTTCATGTTCCTCACCAGCATGCCATCTAATCAACATCATCTTCACTCTAATTTTTTTACAGCTTTATTTTCTGATGTTGGGGGATATGCGTTGGACTCACATCACGAATTTGTGATTCATTATAGATTTAATAGAGACACATAACTGGGTATGTCATTTTGTTCATTCTCATTCCTGTTACCCTACCCAGATTCATTGACATTGTTGAAAATTTGATATTTTTGTGAAAGATTCCAAATTTCATGATGTTAAATGGAAATTTTGAAAGGGGTTATGTGATTTTTTTCAAATTCAGTCTTTAGCTTCATAAATGTGAGCTTTTAACCTAAACAAATGAAATTTGAAGTATAATATGGTTTTAGTTTTTAAAATGTGGTTTTTGTGTTGCAGGTTTTAGGCCTCTTGTGAATATTAAAGCTGAATTCTTGGTTGAAGAACTCGAAACCACTCTTATTTTACGGAATAAAACATTTGGTTAAATTCATATTCATGCGTGCAATGTTGTTATAATGTTCAAGCTTAGGTATCCTCAATTATCTTTTAACTCTTCAGTGCTCACTTTCCTACTAGAATTACAAATTAAATGTTCATCTTCAATCCATCAGTTTTCCTTTTTTTTTCTTTGATACATTAATTCACGTTTTCATAGTAGTTTCTATTGTTTATAGTAATTTTAATTTTATTTTATCCATTAGGTTGCATTATTTTTCTTCTCACATTTATTATCCATTAGGTTTCATTTACTGATGAAGTAGTCAAACAACTGCTGATAAGAAACTACTGATGAAGTGGTAAACCACTGATGAGGTAATTACTGATGAAGCAAACCTCTGATGACAACAACTACTGAAGTTATTGAAGGTGGTTTTGAGGAAAGTTGCACAAGAAAGCCTAATGGATCATCATTAATCACGGATAATTCACAGAATTTGGACACCCGTTCAAATGGCTAATTACATGCTAGAGGCAATATTTGGTAATTAATTCTTTTATAACTCTCCTTGTATCTCTCTTGAGAATGTTTTCATTCCTTGTAAATACTTGGCCTATAAATGTCATATACGTCAGTATGAATAAAATGTAATCCTGGCATATTTGCCATTTATAGGCCAAGTATTTACAATGAATGGAAATATTCACGAGATAGATACAAGGAGATTTATAAAATATTTAACTACCAAATATTGACTCTAGCATGTAATTGGCCATTTGAACAGGTTTTCAAATTCTGTTAACTTTCCTTGATTGACGATGTTCATGATTTGTGCTAATATATAATAGGTTCATCCTAACTTAGAAGAGAATACACTTAAAATACTGGAATTATTAATGAAAGAAGATGCTTAAAGTCCTTTACTTGCAATAGTGAAAGTGGGTATGTCATTGTATTTAAAAAGATGAAAAGAGATTTTGGGAAAGATTATTATTATTATTCACATCATCTCCTATTTATACACAAACAATTAACGGAAAGCTAACTAACTCTAACAATAACTGTAACGCAAGTCTAACTAACTAACTAACTAACGAAGCTATGATGGAAAATAACTATCATAAGTTAATATCTAGCTATGAGAAGTTTATCATCAGACATTCTATTCTTCATCAGTAGTTTAGACATCAGATGTTTGTTACTCATCAGTAGTTTCAACCCCATCAGTGGTTTCATCATCTATTAGTGGTTCCAACCTCATCAGTAGTTACTCATTAGTGGTTTTATCAACGGGTCTTTAATCATTAGTAGTTAACTACTTCATCAGAAGTTAACTACTTCATAAGTAGTTAACTACTTAGTTAACATCAATAGTGGTTTCCTCATTAGTAAATATTTTGTTATTTTATTCTTTACTACTTATTTTTTGTGGTTGTTACTCTTTTTATTTATTGCAAGCTTGAAGGCTTCTTGGTTTATGAAAAGATAGGTCTCAATTAATATTTACGTATGCATGGACAGGTCGGGTAACAGATTGGCTAGGTTCAGGTTAGAATGGGTTTAGAAAAAAATGGATACAAATCAAAATGGATTGTTTCAAAAAGTGGTTATTTTGGTTTGGATCAAAACAGGTTCAGACCATCGGTTGAGATAATGAGTCATAGAGGGTTTGGGTCTGAATGGGGTTGGCCCGGAATGGGTACGGGTTAAAATGGACTATTTAAAAAAAGTGGTTATTTTGGTTTAGGTCAGAATGGGCCCAGATCGCCAAATGGGGTAACGGGTTGTAGCGAGTTTTGATCTAAAGGCTTCCAACCAAACTGGGTATGGGTCAAAATGAAGGCATTTTTTTGGAGTATGATAGTAGTTAGGGATGAGCATTTTACATCGAATACCGAACCGATACCGATCCTGAACAGATACCGTACCGATCCCGTACCGAACCGAGGGTTTCGGTTATCGGTATAGGTATTCACATTTATAGGTTTTCGGTTTCGGTATTTTCGGTATCGTGCGGGATCGGTATGGTATCTGTATTTTAAGCTAAAATATCGATACCATACCGGTACCATACCGATACCGAACCGATACCGTACCGTATATTTTCGGTATCGGTATCGGTATTGGGTTTTTGGAATTTTCGGTATCGGTATCGGTTGGTACCGATACCGTCCCGAGCTCATCCCTAATAGTAGTAGGCATAAAAGAAAGAAATATAAATTTTATACTTTTTTATAATTGCATTGCATTACCCTACCGAGACCTAAACTTAATTTTGTTTTGTGGGCGGATAAAAGTGGAAGAAAATAATAATAATAATAAAAGAAGTAGAACAAAGAAGTATTATTGTAAGAGGCTTTTAAAAAGTGACTAGTAGGTAACCCGCGCGTTGCGGCGGGAGCGGGACTAAAAATTGCATTGAACTGTATCTATTCATTAGGACGTAAAATTCATCTAACACCAAACCGACGGACTACAACATATCAATTACATCGAAATTGGACCATTTTTTTCCCAACTTACAGATGGACGGTTCGACCTATACACAATCCACATATAGGCGTCCTCCTTGATAGCTTCTAGTGATGTTGTAATCGGTACGGAATTGCCATCGAACACCATCTGTTTCCTCGCGGACCAAATGTTCTAAACAGTCGCTATAGCCAGCCACTGTGTAGACAATTTTCTTCCATGTTTTGCACCCGGGGCTTTCGAGAAGAACCTTTATCATGTCCGACAACGCCTCACAATTTATCGGCCACGGATTGCATTGCATTACCCGTACCGAGACCTAAACTTAATTTTGTTTTGTGGGCGGATAAAAGTGGAAGAAAAAAATAATAATAATAATAAAAGAAGTAGAACAAAGAAGTATTATTGTAAGAGGCTTTTAAAAAGTGATATTCAAATTTAATAAAAATTGATTTTTAAGTGAATACAGCTCTCGTAATTTTTTTCATAACGGATTACTCAAGCTATTCGAAACAAAATTACAAGGCTTAAATAAGAGATATGAAACAAACTTAATTAATTTACATGTAAAAATACAACTAAAGAACGTAATAAAACATTCAAGAGTTAAGCATTTCCAAAAGCTAAGATCACCACAACAAGTTGCTTCACCCGTTTAATATCATTGAGGAGACTTCTTCTTCTTTTCTAATCCTTACTCTTAAATTAAGGTTCTTTGAAGAAACTAAATTGTACTCCTTTCGTCCCAATTTAAATGTCCTTATTTCCTTTTTTGTTTGTCCCAAATTAAATGTCTCTTTCCAAAAATAGAAATGTAATTTCCAGTTTTGCCCATAAAAGACAAAACACAATCACCACTTTGAGGATATTATTGTCATTTACCACATACAAACAAAAAATTTCTTAAAATGTGTGTTTTTTAAACATGGGACATTTAAATTGGACGGAGGGAGTAATTCTCCAGGTTTCTTTGGAAGCTTGAAAATTTAATTAGTTTGATGATGAGAAGTGAGGAAAGATTAGGGATTAGGTTAATTTTTTTAAATTTGCTATTTGTAAATGACGGAAAGTATCCTACTGCCTAATTCTTGTCCCATAATCAAGTAGATATTGATCTTAGATAATTTCATTACGTTTGGATAGTATAATAATTGAATAAATAAACGATTTTATTTACTTAGTTATAATAATTGATTTAATATCTATAAATAATTTATTTTCAAAATTATATCCAATAAATTGAAATACTCATATTTCTATTCAATATTATTGTTCCATGACAAGTAAACAAATTTCAAACCACATGTAAATAGCTCTGCATAAATAAACCGAAATGTTTAGCATGTTGGATAAAATACGACTCTAAATGGTCGGTTATTAGATGAATAAGTTGAAACTAAAACCTCATATGATATTGATATGTACGTATGTGTGTCAACTTTAGGTCTTCTACTTATATATAAAAACAGAAGGTTATATCATGGGAGATTGTAAGATAGACAAATCTAATATGAAGTGACAAAAGATGTGTTATAATATAGATAGAAATTAATATATACTATAATATGAAAAAACATCAATTTTAATCATATGAATATGAGTGAAAAAATATATTAAAGAAAGAATATATGTTTGTATGAGGAGCGGAAACAAAAACAACTATTGTAGGGCGTGATTGAGTGAGTGATCTTGATGGTGAAGCTTTTTTGGAACCGACTGGTTTTGACTTATTCTGCTTTGAATGAAAACATAACTCTCGATTACAGTTTCATTTACTGTAAAAAAATCCATTAGAAACTTGTATATCACATAGGTTATAGCTTATTATTATTATTAATTATTAGGTTAAAAAAAAGTTATATTACATTAGGTTTGATCAATGAAATATTAAATGGTTTTTAATATGCGGAAATATAAAAAGAATTAGTTAAGAAAATAAAGAAGAGATTAATGTGAAACTATGATTTAATAATATTTATGAGAGAGAATATATTGAGATAACCATAAGATTTCTATTTATTATATAGCAAAGATAAAAATAAAGATTATAAATTAATAAATATTGAGTTATTTATAAGAGTAAACTGCACGGATGGTTCCTGTTGTTTGCACGAATTGCACAGATGCCCTCATCAATTTTCAATAGTCCCCAACGTTGACATTTGATAACACTTTGGTCCTTACAACTAACTTCGTTAAAATTTTCAATTAAGTCATGTAAAATGACCAAACTACCCATAGGGACTATCTGAGCAGTTTAATCTTATATATATTTTCTTGGACTACCACCTCCTCCTACTCAAACTACCATCACCCCTCCTCCTCATCCAACCACCACCACCTCCCTCAAACAACCATCAGTCCATCACCGGTACCATAACAATCCACCACCACCACCGATTAGACGTTACATCTTCATCTTTACCTACCTCCCACCACCAATTGGAACCTTAACTACCTATAACTCCATAACCCCACACCTCCCACCACTACTACAACCCACCATACCTCACAATTGCAGATGTAGGATTGACAAGAATTGAATATTGCGCGCGTTTCGGATTAAAGGCGGTATCAATAATCCGATTAGTTGTTATAGTGTGAGTGTTTATGGATAATAATAATAATAATAATAATAATAATATGAGAGCACACACAAAGGATTGCAAGCTTGAATAGAAATGACAAAAGTTATTACAAAGACTAAGGCATTGGGTATTTATACTAGCTTGCCATACACCTCCTTACATTGCACATGTATGAACCCAATGGGAGGTGTGTGACACAAACCTGTTTCCCAAAATACCCCTAAGCCTACATAAACATCTAAAATGAAACTCGATAATATCTAAAACGCTATACAATTATGCCTACGACTAATATCAACCTATCACTAGCTGGTGAAATACACAAAGTGCACTAACAGTCTCCCCCTTGGACCTAGCTAGTGATCTGCAGACTTAATCAGTCACTAAGCTGGGGATGTCTTGAAAGACGTTCAAAGACTTCCCCAAAAGACTAGCGAATAATCTTCGATCTTCAAGTCTTCAAATTTGTCAATCTTCAACTTGGGAAGATACACCGCGGTGCACTAACAGCAAACACCACCACCGATCGGAACCCTGCACCACCTCTGCCCCTTCATTCCGAAGAACCTTGCACCACCTCTGGCCCTTGCCACCAAAACCACCACAGAAAACTAGCGATCTCAGCATGTAAACCCCTTACCTCCTCTCCGTTTAGTGGTACCACCACAGAGATTTCCCATAATAGGTGTTACCTAAGGTAACTCCTCTGTGTTTCCCTCTCCTTCTCTATTTCCACACGTCTCTCTCTCTCCTCTCTCTCTCTCTCTCTCTTATTCTTTATATATAGAAATAGACGAGATTTCCCATAATAGGTGTTACCTAACGTAACTCCTCTGTGTTTCCCTCTCCTTCTCTATTTCCACACATATCTCTCTCTCTCTCTCTCTCTCTCTCTCTCTCCTCTCTCTCTCTCTCTTAACATCCATCCAAGTTAGGGATCACCGATGCAATAAAATCCAAACCACACATTGGGGTAATTTTAAAAAGCTGAGTAGCATACTTTAAATTTTGGAAAATCACAAGGACCAAATGACATGTGTCCTTACCCCCAATAGCTTTATTATATATAGATTCATCTAAAGTTATTTGATTTCTAATGGGTTAAAAAGATAAATCCTATAGAAACATATATATAAACGGTTCAAGTAAATAGTCGTAAACAAATGTTTTTTTTCAATACACGATTAAGGTCCTAAATTACTTTATTTATAAATAGGGATCCACTTATTCCAAATTTACCTCACAAGTTTATAATCCTTGATTTTACAATTGAGGTTCATGAACATAACCTCACAAGTCATAAGTATATATAAATGACGTCAATGAACCTCAAATGTGAAACTAAAGTGTGTACGTGATTTTGAAGTCAATGAACTTCACCGTTATTTTATTGAAGAATAAGATAAGGGTTATTATATTTCTCGCATCCTAAGTATGTTGTATGATGGGTGTATGTATTAATGTATAAATTTAAAGTATATATGTAAGTTACATGTTAGTATACTTTGATTATAGAATGCTAGAATATGCAATCAACTCACACACATAGTTGTGTTTCCTAGTATATGCGGCACACGAGTGTGTCACATATACTTACATAGAGGCACAACTCACCGTTCAAAATTTTGAATTGTATGTTAAAACATGGGTGTGTTGTGTCTTGGAAATTATGTTTTTCTTTTAACTTATACCTTACTACTTTTTGTAACACCCTAAATTCAATGAGTTTAAACGGATGTTTAAAATAAAAAAGTGGGTTTAATAATGGATACTAGTTTAATAATGGTGAAAGCTTTAGTTCTGAAACAATGGGTGAATGATCTCCAACATTTGTCCTAAGACATAAGTGATGCACTAGATGATTTAGCAACTAAAGCTATGAATTGTGAGTTCACCCACGATTCAGAAGCCATCACAAGCTAGGTAAGAAAATTATCCAAAGTTGTTGCACAAATTTCTCGCATAGTACTAGGATCAACCAATCAAACCCTATTGTTTTTTTATGAACCCATCAATAAGCATTGGATCAGGCTTTCATGACTTTGGTTGTTGGATTAAGAACCTATCAACGGTCGTTGAATACAACGGTTAATTACAGCTTTACAACTGAAACAATACGAGGGTCAATTACAATTAAAAGCCTGCATGTACGTACAGGCTGATTTTGTGGAGATATGAGGCGGGGTTGGGGATTCGACAATAGGTATTTGAGA
>JAUTDX010004056.1:0-40546 GCA_030844895.1 Ambrosia x helenae
GGATGTTGCTGAACCATTAAGCACTGAACTAGGCTGAACCTTAATGAGGCTATCTACCAATGTGGGACAAGAAAACTAACCATTAAGAAGTCCAACTTAATGATTCAACACTTAACCATTCAGACCTCTTAATGCTTCAACGCTTAATCAACCAAATAACCCCAAACCTTTTTTCCAGGTCTCTAACCTTTACAAGGATAACACCCATTCTTCTGGTCGCTCAACTGCTTGGTTATATCAAAAGCATGTCCCAATTGACAGCCACAACATGTTTACAAGGGATTCCACTTACACCCCATGCCCTGCAACTACACTCTTTAACTGCCATAATCAATCACAAATTGTTCAAGATAACACTTACTTGCCATTTGGGTCCCCCCATTCCATTTAAACCCTGCAATTATTTGCATCCTTTTTGTTTTCCTCTAGTATTTTGGTTGCACTAGGTTTCAGGAAACCCTTACACCTCTGTTGCTTTCCTGATAACATTGGCAATCCTCTTCATCATATACTCCCTCAAATACTCCAACAAGGAGATTATAGGCTTCTCCCTCCATAGTTTTTTAGTTAAAAACTTCACACAAGTTATTTAAGAGCACATCAGATTGTGTTATACCTTTAAATAAAAACAAGACACTAACATAAACACTTGACCAGTTATTTGTGATATTTACATACTCAACTGATGAACTACAAACATGTGAAGTGTGACCTAGACCAGTGACGTGGTGGTATGGCTGTCAACCAATTGTAAGCCTCAACATTGGTATTTCTTCAATTCCTCAATTCTCAACTTAAAATAAGGGATTGTGAAACAAAATTATAAAACGCTTTTAATCCTAAAATTACTAAACAAATTAAAAATAAAACATACATATAGTTAAACTTTATCTTTTGTTGATGTTGAATAGTTCCAAAAACAATCTTGAATCCTTGACCCCTCCACTGTAACTTCATGTTCTGATGGACGTGCCTTAGGCAAAATCGGATGTTCTGTTGTTGGGAAAACTATCTGATAGTGTTGGTATAAGACCCTTTTGTCTGTCCGAAATGAAGTGAACCTAGAGTTGGTGTCCAGATCTAGATCATCTTGAAGGAATTATAGAAACCATGTCCATGAATCCTTGTTCTTTGCCTCAGCAACTGCATACGCAAAGGATAAATGCCATTATTTGGATCCAATCCAACTGCATTCAACACTTGACCAGTGTATGGACCCTTAATAAATGCCCCATCTAATCCCGTTATGTCCCTTCCACATGCTTTAAAACCTTCCTTTAACGGTCCTAGACAGATGTGGATTCATTTGAAAACCCTAGTTGGTGAATCTAGGTTGGGTTCAGACTCAACTTGGATCTTAACTATTGTTCCTGGATTTGTACTTTGCAACTCATAAGCATAGTGGATGTGCCATCATTTACACATATAAAACATGCATAATTAGTCTCATAATAGGGCAAAATTGGGTTTGTTAAGTCACTAGATCACTAAACCAATCTTAAATTTATCTGATCAATAAATTATTAAGTTGTCACTTTTAGATAAATAAAACAAGAATACTTTATCTAGTTCTCATTATTCCAAAGCTATTAACCAATGGAGGATACGTTGTCCCTCATGATGACTGTAAGAAAGATTATTTGGTGTTCAAAAGTCGTCTCCTAGGCAGGGGTACGTTGTCGCGGGGGTTGACTGTAAGAGAGATCTTTCGGCACAGAAAGCGAGAGCTAACATCCCAGGAGTCCTTGCACAGCTCTTGGGGTCTTGTGGAGGCCTTATGGCCCTCCTAACATCCCACCAAGGTTAGGCCTCGTCCTACCTTGATTAGCTTGGCCAAGAAGAAGATCGTAGAGTAGTTCATATGTAATAAAACATCGAGGGTCATGAAGTTGTTAGATGCATAGCACTTGAAGATGGAGAACTTGTCTATGAGTGGCCATGTTCTTATGTTGATCATTCGATATGGTTGTATATTTCTATTATTCATGAACCCACTTCGATTTGTAGACTTTTATTATTATTAGTTTATCTTTAGTTATTTGTTGTGTTATCTTCTTCTAATCCTTGTTTGTTTATCTTGTGACAGGTTTCCAATGATGAATAGCTTAATAACCTTAAAATCAACTCTAACTTAATAAACTAACTAGAGGTTTAAACAACTTCTGGTAGTCCTGAGCTAGATCCAAGGTGAGGAAACCGGTAGTGAGACAGATCCTTCGGGCATCTGATATCCAAACCGGATTCTAAACAATGGTTTCTGAAGTGGACCAGATCTGAGTGACACATTTCTGGTACTTACCAGATGACTGAATGATCTTCTTGGTAAAGGGAAGATTCCCTACGGGCGCACCAGTGATCTTCGGATTGCACGCCTTTAGGATCATCTTCGGATTGCACGCCTTTAGGATTATGTTCCACCTTTAGGATTATGTTCCACCTTTGTTAAGGATTTCATTCATCTCGGGAGGTTATGGGTTGGGTTAATTAAGTTATCAATCATCAAACCAACTTTATATTTAATTGATCACTAAATATTAAAGTGTCATCTTAAAGATAAATAAAACAAGGATTATATTTCTAGGTCTCGTCAGTACAAAGCCGTTAACCAATGGGGATACGAGTCGGCTGAGTTAACGATAAGAGAGATCCTTCGATCTTCATGATCGTTAACCTACTTAGGGGATACGAGGTTGCCGGGATTGACCCTAAGGAGAGATCCTTCGGTACGGAACGCGAGAGCTAAGTGAGGTGTACGGTGTTCCAGGACGGAAGTTAAGCCTCCAATTCAAGAAGAAGATAAGTCTGAGGACCACATACTTGACCGCGGTTTGAGGAGCCCACTATATGCGAGGTCCCGACGGAGTACCTTCATGCGGACGGTGTACGGTGTTCCAGGATGGAAGTTAAGCCTCCAATTCAAGAAGAAGATAAGTCTGAGGACCACAGACTTGACCGCGGTTTGAGGAGCCCACTATATGCGAGGTCCCGACGGAGTACCTTCATGCGGACGCGCATCGAGAGGTTGTGCGTTTTACTCATTAGTGGCCCTGCTTCTCTATCAAGGATTCAACACTTCAAGACCACTCTCGTCTTCCTCGCATTTAATTAATTAAATTATTAATTTTAATAGTAAACTTAACTACTTATACGGAGGGTCCCGAGATGTGCATATTTGACCCCTCTACTATTTTATCTTTTTCTTTTATAAAACCCAAAACATTTTTCAAAAACCATTTTTATTAAAGAACCCCTCGGTTTTATTTTTCTTTTTAAAACCCGATCAGTTAAATGACGAAGGTGAAGTAGGGAAAGTGTGAACTCTGGAATACGATACTCAATACTTACCATATAGGCTATACTATACACGTCAGGTTCTCTGCCTATGTGTTGGTTTTAGTTTCTAAAGTAATCATTGTTTGCTTTATAAATTTAAAACTTGGTAAAACCGGTTTAGTAAAAACCAGTCGTTTATCCCAAACCAAAGTTCTGGACTTAAAACATCAAGTTTTTGGCACCGGGAAAATGACATCTTTCTAATTTGCTAAAACCATGCATATCAAGGGGCTTATGTGTAATGTTAGAAATAGAATTGTTGACCCACAATTGATGACCATCATGGTTGAATGATAATAATAGCGTCTAACATGTGCTTAGAAACCGAAGTCTAATTAGACCTATAAGTAGTATAGGTAATAAACTCATTTGCTGCGAATGCCTTGTATGAGGCGGTTGTACAACAAAATCGTAGAAATTGTGATGTTTCTAACAAATGATTGGACCATAAATAAATAGGCAAGGAGGAGGAATCATCACCAAGTCAAGCCGGAAGGGACTTGCAAAGGAAAGACCGAGCATAAGGTAAGTCACTTTCGGACTTTGTCATGATCATATTATCATAATTGTGTCGTTGGGACCTTGATGTTAAATTCGTGTAAAGGATATGCTATTGGGATCTATCGTGACATAAATGAGGTAAGTGAGTCGTTTAAAGATTGTGGGGAAGTTGGTTTAAAAGTCAACAATAATGATAATTTCTTTCTTACCCTTACATTATTTATTATCATTACATGGTTTAAGATTTGGCAAGGATTCAATTTCACCATTTGATTGCAAGATCAATTTTCCAAAACCCACCTTAGCATTTGCCCAATAATTCCCTTTTATATTTGATCCAATCCTTATGTGTGTATATATATATACACAAGTAAGAAACCTACGTGATGCGACGACATCGACAATTTACAACGCCGTACTTGTTTTCTATAAGTTTATCAACCGTCTCGTAATATATTTTATAGTACCTAAGTTAGTTTACTTATTCCTTGCGAGCTACATTCAACGTGTGTATTTATTCATATGTAAATTCGAAGTAAGCAAATAAATAGACGTACACTTTTATCAATCAATATAACGAATAGTCTATTTTCAACGGTGAATGACCATAGGAAGTTTACCAAAACAAAATAGTATAGTATTCCAAACTCTATACTACATGAGACCCAATAAATCTTCAACAATGTCAGGGTTTTCCATTACCGGTTTCATAATATGTACCCATAAACAAATATGAAAAGCAAGAAAATAAACGACGCAACAAATACAAGGTGCAAATATACAGATACAAACGTTTCAGAAAACATGAAGTGAATTAATCTTCATGTCTAATAATCACCAGTTTATACCCTAGCGTGCAGTGAATAAAGCGGGTGGTCCAAGAAATATCATTTCTCTAGTCATAAGTCTAGCATACCTCAATTACCTCATCAATATTGTTTGCCTACCATTCTTCATCATACACATTATATGTTTCTTGTGTATCTTGCCCTATCATTGGTACACCTACCAAAGGATTTGTTTCAAGTGTATTCCACTCATTCACTTTTACACCTACTGTAGGTTGTATGGGCATTAAAAAAAGCAATACCAGGTCTGTTTGATGTGTTTTTATATACTCTAACAATGTTATATATACTTGACACATTCTATTACTTGTCTCTTATATGTCTTTCTTTGTGTTGTACATAATAGATTTCTACCGTAAAAAAGACAAAAATGAATAAGCATGTATGTTATAAAACCATGAAGAAAAACAATTATAATTATGCTAAAATGTACACATCAAAATGTATTCAGAATACAAAAACTTAAGATATAAAATATTAAAAAAGAATATAATTACCCTTTGATACGCATGTGGTTCATTCATCACGTACCACTTCCCGATAGATAACGTTTGAGGTGTATACTCCTTGTCATTAAAAGTCTTTTGTAGATTGTACTATCACTTTCGTATTTTGGCGTGATTTCCCTCTTGGCAACGCCACATAAAGCTGTCCATTCATTTTGCTTATGATACATGATAATAACATATTTTTTATGTCTAATAACATAGATGTAATAAACGACACACCATTATATCATTTACTAAACTTTGTATCAACAATATTTACTTATTTAAATCTTCGTGAATTATTATATATATCGAGGTAGAGTCGTAGAGGATCCTGTAGGAAAACTGGTTTTCGTTAAAAGTATGAGAAGGATCAAGAATTGAAATGTAGCCATCATGTTTTTGATTTAGGAATGATGTTTTAGGTTGTTTTGGTTTGAAAAATGCTAAACACAACAATTTAAAACACAATGCAATGTATTGTAGTGATTAAATTTTAAACACACTAGTTAACACTTAAAACACACTGCTTAATATTCTTGGCATGCTGTTTTAAGTTTTAAGCCTAAAATATATTGTTTTCGGTTTTAATTGTCATGTTTAGTTTTTTTCTAGGCAAAACAATCCAAAACATCAAGATACAAGTCAAAAAATAATGCATACATATCAATTTTCAATCCTTCTCACAAAAAACTATTTTCCTACATGATCCATAATATATATATATATATTGATTTAAGAAAATACAACATTCTTAGCATGTATTATTGACCCATTAAGGGCACTTTTGTTTTATAACAAACAATATGCTACAACTGACAAAAGGACATAACACATTTGTACTTGATGCATTTGTGTATAATGAGAAGTAGCAAGAGAGACAAAAAACAGTTACATAACTATCACGTGTTTCGTATCATAGAAGTATTATACAACTTTCACAATTCTCACATAAGTTGTAACTACGTAACAAATACTCGCTACTAATAAACCTAAATAACCCTATACTCGCCACTAATAATGAGTGAATTAGAAAAGAGTAAAGTGCAATTTCAGTCCTTGTGGTTATTCAGAAAACACAGTTTGAGCCCATGATCACTAAAAATTTACACACGACTCCTTGTAGTTTCATATATCTTCAATTTGAGTCCCTATCAGTAACAAATTTAAATTCTCTATTAAAAAGGGCTTTGAAAAGACCAAAATGACTCATATGTTTTCATTGCACCGTTCGTAACTGCTTGTTATTTTCCTCTAAAACAATTAGAAACATTCTCAACTCACCACACATATGCAAGAAGAATGCAACAGTGTTGCAAATGATTTGATTTAGGTAATCAACCTTGCTACAAAGCAGTTACCACACAGTTATGTGCATTTACTGGGTATGGAACCTTGCTGCAAGTGGATGGATTTAGGTAATGATGTAGTTATGTGCATCCAGAGGTTGCTTGTGTGTTTATGATCAGTATGCTATATTATAGTATAATCATGTGCATTTTTCTTTGGTAATAATAGAGAAAAGATTAACCACGTTTTGAGGGATAATTAATTAGCAAAAAAACCCATAAAAGTGTTCTAGTTATGAATAAAATATATTTATAATATCATGACAATCTACTTGATCATATCGGTCGCTTTCAATCTTGATATAAGAGTTCTAGAACTTCAACACCACTTCAAATGGAATATAATGTTGCTGGGGGTGGCATTAATCCTAATTTTGACCACCACTGTTCAAGTTTAAGTTGAAGTTTGATAGATTTCGAGTTACAAACACTAATCAAGATTAAGAAAGAAGTTTACTTCACACACACTCCATACTCGCATTAACCGAAACAAATGGTCACCTTTGTCGCTAGATGTTCACCAGAACACCATTTAGATTGGGTGGGGCAGGTTTGAGGGGTAGGAATATAAAAGGACGTAATCAGTGTATGAAATTGGTAGGCACATTTGAATATAAGACAAGACAATTGGGTAAAAAGATCACTATGCCCTACCCTTTATGGTCGCTGTTTGTGTATTAACGGAATACACATGTGTCGTTACCAAAAGAGACTCAAATTTGAGATACATGAAACCACAAAGACTTAGATAACAACTTTTACGATTGAGGGTTCAACCTGTATTTTTCAAACAACCACGAAAACTCAAATTACACTTCACTAAGTAAAAGAAACCCTTTCATCATCATCATACTCAGTTAATCCCACCAATAGCAAAAGCAATGGTAGGGTATGAGAAGGGTAAGATGTAGACAACCTTACCTCTACCCCGTGGGAATAGAGAGACTGCTTATGGTGAGACCCCTACTCAATAGTGGTTTTGTATCAAGCCTTATACATAAGGCACATAACACTTAGCAATCGGGACAAACCCGATTGGTGCCACCACCTGATGCATGATTAACCGTTCGTCATTTTTAACGTTATTTTCACGAAATTAGTAAAACAACGTTAAAATTAGTACAACTTTACTTTGCCCCCGAAGGACCACACATATATACATTATATGCGTATAACCGTAAACGGGGCTGTAAAAGAAACCCTCTGCTCACTACAAATAATAATCACTATACAAAACCCCACTAAACAAATCCATTACACTTAACCATTATCATTCTCCAAAAAAGGATTAATGAACACACAACTTTCTAAATTACCCCTCATCTATCCAAACTTCCAATTTCTACCCCTTTAATTTTTTCATCAATCATCATCCAAAAGAAAAAAAAAATAAATAAAAAAAAGAAAATAAAAAAAGAGGGTCAAAAGCCCCAATCTCTCTCTGTGTATCTAATATATCTCTACACACACACACGATTCGTCTTCCCCAATTTCAAACCCTAATAACAACAATAACAATAATAATAATCTCTTCTTCAACACATTATTATCCGATCAGACATAATCTTCCATCTCTAATTCCTTTCATACACTTCAAAACCCTCTTCGATTCATTCCTTTTACCCGTCAATTCAAAACCCTAGTTTCACTGTCAACCAAACCCTAGTTTTCCTTCAATCCAACTTCCAAACACTTTTCTTTTGCATGTTTCCAACTTGATTTAGGGCTTTTTCTTACAGATTCTGCTCGATTCCCAAGGTACCGTCTTTATGCTGTTATGTTATGAATTGTTTGTTCCGATTGTTTCCTTTATTTGTGGGATTTGGTTTCTGGTATCAGGTTAAGTTTTTTATTTTTTTTTTACTTGTTTATAGTGTTATGTTGTGATCTGATTGATTAATTAATTGATGGGACTGTAAAATTTTGTGTGGGTTTTGTTTTTTAGATATAAATGTTGAATCTTGCTTATAATTCTAGGTTAAATTTTAGGTTACACAAATAATAAGTGATTTATAAAGTTGGGTAGTTGTGTTGTGTATGGACTTTTGAAGTAAGAGCTGAAAGGGTAACTATGCTTGGATAGCTTTACATTATTTGATTAGCTATTCATTGAGTTGAAACTAACTTTGTGCTAGGTTTATCGTTTATGTTTCTCACTAACTTTTTGCATTTCGAGTTTTTTTTTTTTAAATCTTCATATGTGTAGACGTGTAGTTGACTAGTTTAGTGCTGTTCACAAGTTTTAATACTAATAATCTGAATTTGGGTCCACGTTTGGTTTACAAATTAAGCGGTTTTCTATATTGGGATTTGTAACTTGCAGATTAAACTTCTTGTATTTTTATGTCTTTTTCCAGTTTCTGCTTTTTTTATATGTTTCGGTGTGGAAAGGATGTTTTAGGCAGGGAATGATGTTTGAATCTGCTTTGATTGGCAAACTTAATTGGGAGTTTAAGCTGATAGTTTAAAGTATTCTATGCGTTGCTTTATTTATTATATAGATTTACGTTAAAATGATATTAATGCAGCAAAGGGCGTGTGAGATTAAGTTGTTAAATGCGCAACATGGTGTTATTCAAATGTATCAAACTTTTTCCTTCGTCATCATTGTAGCTTGAACAAGACTTTATCATTAAATTAGCAGTTAAACTTGTGTTTCACAATGCAAAGTTTAGTTATACTATACAAATATGCTTGTTATGGAGATTTAAGAAATCCATACCATTCCTACATACATGTCATTTAATGAGTAAACACTTGTCAATGCTTCTGAAATATAGTTTCTGTGTATAACCCATGACAGTATTTAATGCAACTTTATTGACATGGTAATTTGCAGTGCTTCAATGTGTGAGACAGTATGCGGGTCATAGATTGGAGCAATGCAAAGGTATCATGCTACCAACTGCACTAGTGCAGTCAATAACAGTGCTGTTGGTGGCTCATTAGGCAGGGACACTTCTCGAGCTGAGTCATCTGCACTTTCAGCTAACTTTCCATCAAATAGGTACTCAACATTTAAATACACACACATACATACATATATACATATTTATATACATAGATACATATACACACATATGTATACATATATGATATAAATGTATCTTCTGTTTTATGTTTGTTTCAAGTCACTTTATATTAATGTCGGAAGCGACTTAATTTTGCTTTGGTTTCCATTTTTATTTTCCAGACGCCCTTCACAACTCGCACCATACAAATTGAGGTGTGAGAAAGATCCCCTGAATTCAAGGTAGTTTTTATGTTCTTTCGTTTTTGCAATGTGTATCTTAGCAAGTACTTCCACAAGATTTGAATTTTATTTTGATATTAGCAGCAGGTGTTTTATCGAACTGGTTTTGCATAACTAGTTGTACTTTTAAGTTGTTTTTGATTTATTATCCGCCGTGTGTTAGGCTTCCACCACCTGACTTTCACCCGCCAACTACAAATTGTCCTGAGGAGACACTCACAAAGGACTATGTGCTTGCTGGATACAGAGAGACGGTTGAAGGACTTGAGGTATGCTGTAAAAACTATAGATTGAACTTGCGAAGAAAATTAAAAATATCATATAATGGTTATATAATATAGGGAAATTAGATTTAAATACTCCAAACTATTGGTCACTGACCGATATCACTCTCAACTATCACTTTGACTACCAATACTCCTACATTTACACTTTGTTTGTTATGTCACCCTCATTTTGAAATCAGGGTCAAGTTTTGATGATGAGGATGTGTTTGCATCTTAGTTTGGAGGTGACACAACAAACAAAATGTAAAGTTGAGAGTATTGATAGTCAAAGTGATGGTTGGGAGTGATATTGGCCAACGAGCAATAGCTTGGAGTATTTAAATCCAATTTCTCTATAATATATTTTTAGCTTTTCTTGGTAGTTCAAGCTCTATAGTTTTTAGGTAGCATGCAACAGTTTTTGCTTTCAGTTATTTGAGTTAATAGATTAAAAAGTAGTCTTCAACCGTATGTCATTTTAAGAATCGCAATGGATTTTTTTATCTAAATTTCATGCTGCCTACATCTATTTCCATCTTAATCTGTCAGCAATGTCATAAATACTTGCAACTATTTTGAACGTTATTTCACAGGAGTCAAGAGAGATATCTTTAACACAGATTTCAACTTTCACCAAGCCTGTTATTCTTAAGTGCAAGGAGGTAAATCTTATATAATTTTGAGGCCTTCTAGTTGTCACATTATTCTCTGACCTGAGACATTATGATATTCTGTAGGCAATCAGAAAATATCACAGAGCAATTAATGAATCTCGTGCTCAAAAACGCAAGGTATCAATTGTACTTCTGCCTATGATATATACTGCAATCTATATATAATGTAACTACTTTACTAAGTATGTAATCATATTAAATGTTAAGTTGAATGCTTGAAGTATATTTTTATATGCAGGCTGGTCAAGTATATGGAGTCCCTCTGACTGGTAATTTGTTGAGTAAGCCCAGTGTTTTCCCAGAGCAGAAAGCCAGCAGTGAAGATTTTCGAAAGAAATGGATTGAGGTTTGTCTTTCAGTTTTTGTGTAAAGTATAACCGTGTTAACACTATGTTGTTTATGTTCTCATTTCTTTTATGTTACCTGGCATTTTAGGTTCATCTATTTCAGATTTTCTTCACGTTTTGCCATTCTTGTTTAACCTACATGCAAATTGTAGCAAATTGTTGCTTATCTAACTAAAAGCGGCACAAAAATAATCAGTTAGTTCTGAGGTCACAATAGTTAGTTATGGGTTATCCAGGCAAGTTGATTATGAATTTGAATGTTAGTTCAAATAATCGGTTATGTAATTAGGTATGAAGTTGCTGGAAGAATAGTGATTATTGAGATAACTGGAAGTTAAATTACTATTATTGGCTTTAAAGGACTCTTTGATTGCACGCTAATAGAATCTTATGTTTATGATATTTTACAGGGTTTGTCCCAACAACATAAACATTTGCGTTCATTGGCGGATCATGTTCCTCATGGTTATAGAAGGAAAGCACTTTTTGAAGTTCTTATTAGAAACAATGTACCACTACTAAGGGCAACTTGGTTCATTAAAGTGACATATCTTAATCAGGTACTTGTTATTACATATATCTCATTATTATGTGAATTTATATTTATTTATTTATTTATTATTGGAATGTAGCCAATCATGATTTTATTTGCAGGTTCGACCTGGATCTTCTAGTACATCTTCAGGGTCACCTGATAGAACTCGGCTTTCCCGTTCAGAACAGTGGACAAAAGATGTAATCGAGTATTTACAGCAGCTTTTAGATGAATTCGTCCAAAAAAATAATTCCCACTCTACCCTCCATGTTAAGGATCGATCACCCCAATTTGCTTATGGTGGGTCCATCCAGCACAAGAATGACTCGGTGTTAGCGGTTGATGGTGAGGAACCGTCCTTACATTTTAAGTGGTGGTATGTGGTTCGAATCATACAGTGGCACTATGCAGAAGGGTTGCTTCTTCCATCTTTAATCATCGATTGGGTTCTGAATCAACTGCAGGTAATTGGTCTAAATGGGTTCAGGTCAAAATGGTTATTTTTTGTGTATGGGTTAGATCATGTTGGGTTGTTTTTTCTTCTATCATAATTTAGTCTTTTGAATGGAAGTAATCCATTCGGATTTTTGACCTGTTCTTTTCAAACGTTTCTTTTGTTTTACTTTTTTGACCCACTAGTGAATAGTGATAAAGCTTTGCTTTTGCTACCTCCAAAACTTTCCGTTACTAATAAAAGTGATTTTTTTTCTTATCATTTGCAGGAGAAGGAATTGCTTGTGATATTGCAATTGCTATTGCCTATCATATATATTGTTATAGAAACTGTGGTTTTATCTCAAAATTACGTTCATAGTCTTGTGGGAATAGCTGTTCGATTTATCCAAGAACCATCTCCAGGTGGTTCAGATCTTGTGGATAACTCTAGGAGGGCATACACTACCTCTGCTTTGGTTGAAATTCTTCGATATTTAATACTTGCTGTTCCTGATACTTTTGTTACCCAAAATTGCTTTCCACTCCCCTCTTGTGTGGTTTCGAATGCAGCAAATGATGGTAGTTTAATCACACGGGTAACTGGGGAAGGCGGTAATAAAGGGCAGCAGCAGTTATCCATTAATTCAGTCGTTTATTCAATTCAGAAACGTGCAATCAATCTTTCAAAGGCTGCAAAACCGGGCTATTCGGGTCATAACGTGGGAAAAGTCTTGCATGAATTGGATAAAGCTCTTATACATGGGGATATCACTATTGCATACAAGTGTATGTTTGAGGATTTTTGTGATGAAACAATTGATAAAAGATGGATAGCTGATGTCAGCACGTATTTACAGTCATCTCTTAAGTGGATTGGTACAATAGGGTCTTCATTCATGTGTTCTGTATTTTTTATTTGCGAGTGGGCCACATGTGATTTTCGAGATTTTCGAGTGGGCCCGCCTCGTGGTATTAAATTCAGTGGGAAACGAGACTTCTCTCAGGTATATGTTGCTTCTCGGCTTCTAGAGATGAAAGCAAGAAACATGCGAAGTTCAAGTAAGTCAAAAGTTGGCATTAGAAAAGTCAAAGACCTGTCACATTTTTTCCAAAGTCCAGGTTCATTACATGATATTGTTGTGTGCTGGATTGATCAACACCAGGTCCAAAATGGAGAAGGTTTTAAACGTGTTCAGTTACTCATAAACGAACTCATTCGATCAGGAAATTTTTTTCCTCAAGCCTATGTGAGGGAACTCATTGTTAGTGGAATCATGGGACGGAATGACTCGATGGCTGACTTTGATCGAAAGAGGAGACACTATAAACTCTTAAAACATCTTCCCGGTTTATACATTCAAGATGCACTCCAAGAAGCACAAGTTGCTGAAATGTCTCTGATATCTGAAGCCATGCATATATACTCAAATGAACGGCGTCTCTTGCTTCATGAACTTGCTGACCACCCGAAAAATAATATTGTTCCAAATAAGCCAAAAAATCATCAAAAGTTTGTAAAAGATCAGTGGCAAGCTCCATCACCATCATTGGGATCTGATATGTTATCAACCAAAAATGTCAATAGAAAGATTGAAGAACTAATGAATTCTATTGCCGTCCTGCTCCATTTCTCAAATTCCCAGCCTACTTTTATCGGGAACAGTCCTGATGAGTCTCAGGGTGTTAAACGGCCCTCTGGACCAATGGTTATCAGTGAAGGAACGCCTGGATGTGAAGAATGTAGACGGGCTAAGAGACAAAAGGTAGAAGAAAAGAGTCCGTATCTCTCTGATGACGAAGACATTTGGTGGCTTAAAAAGGGTCTTACTCTTAAGTCGATGGAGTCTTTTAGAGCAATCGAGCCACCGGTCAAACCAGTCAAACAAGCCACAAGAGGCAGACAAAAAATGGTCCGTAAAACTTCAAGTCTGGCTCAGTTAGCCGCTGCCAGAATCGAGAGTAGCCAGGGTGCATCTACTAGTCATGTATGTGATAGTAAGGTAAACTGTCCTCACCACCGCAACGGTAATGGTAATGGTAATGATAACGATATTCCAAAGACAACCGATTCAGTCAGAACTGCTCATTTGGGAGATGTTTCTTCAATTGGGAATGCTCTGAAACGGCTACCATTAGATGAAAAACGAGTCGTTGTGGTGTGGTTGATGGGTACAGTGAGGCAGCTTGTTGACGAGGCTGGTAAGATCACCGAGACATCATCAAAAGTTGGGCATTTTGGTAGAAATATGTCTCCTGTTGATGATAAAGGGTTGGCAAAATGGAAGCTTGGTGAAGATGAATTGTCTACCTTCTTGTACTTGATGGATGTTTGTGATGATTTAGTTTCTGCAGCCCGGTTTCTTGTTTGGTTGTTGCCTAAAGTTCCTATCAACCCAATTCCTACAGTTCATGGTGGAAGGAATGTTATGATTGTACCAAGGAGTGTTGAAAACCAACCATGTTCTGTTGGGGAGACGTTTACTTTGTCATCTCTCAGAAGGTTCCCTCTCTTTACAATCAATAGTTTTTAGCAGTGCTGGTTAGATGCACGGGTTGGGTAACGGATCAAAGTGTCTCCAGGTTGAAAAAAAGTTTTTTTTTTTTTTTTTTTAAATTTTGGAAAGGCTCAAACGCTTCTGGTTGGGCTGAACTGACCCACACGTTTTGTCCACTTTTAGACAGATGTTATATAGGTATTAGGTAGTTATGGTTATAGAAACATTTTTATTACTATATATATCTTAATATTTGAATATAACAGTTTTGGAGGTTTTAATGCTGTATGCATTAAAATTTGACTTCAAGTAACTCTCAACCCGTTTGGCCGTTTGTGACACAGTTGACCTGTTTGACATCAATGACCTGTTTTGACATTTCACTTTTAGCCAATTATATGGGTTTAACACATTTGAGAAGCTTCACCACTCAAATTGACCCATTGATTAGTAAATGTGTTAAAAATTGCCACCTCTTGTTATTTGTATCAGTGTCTACTTGTTTTACCTTTACAAGGCCTGGTATCTGCATGTCCACTTTATCACACAATTTTTTATATTAAAACTTTTGTGCAGGTATGAGAACATACTTGCTGCAGCCAATCTTATTCCCGAAACATTATCCTCCATGATGAATCGTGCTTCGGTAGTTATGGCGTCCAATGGACGGGTTTCTGGTTCAGCAGCTTTAGTCTTTGCCCGCCAGATGTTAAAAAAGTATGGCCATGTGGCAACTGTCGGTGACTGGATAAAAAATTTCAAGACCACGGCTGATAAAAGACTTGTTATGGAACTTGAATCCGGAAGATCATCAGATGGAGAATTCGGTCTCCCACTTGGTGTTCCTGCAGGTGTTCATGATTTTGATGAATTTTTACTTAAAAAAATAAGTGGTGTTCGTATTTCAAGGGTTGGGTTAAGCATGCGGGATATTGTTCAAAGACTTGTAGATGAAGCAATTCCCTCCTTTTATGGTCAAGAAAAGAAGCCTTTTACAGGTGGCCAAATGAAAAAACCAGCTGTTGAAAAACCTGATGATGGGTACCCAATAGCCCAACAGGTTGTGAAAGGGCTATTGGATTGCATGAGACAAACGGGTGGTGCAGCCCAAGAAGGTGACCCGACCTTAGTAGCGTTTGCTGTTTCTGCGATTGTTAGTAATGTTGGGCAGGTGATTGCTAAGATTACCGAGATAACTCCGGTTTCATTAAACTTCTCAAGACACATCTTACGGGTCCATCTCATATGTCTGTCACTACTAAAAGATGCACTCGGAGAGCGTCAAAGTCGGGTTTTTGAAATTGCTCTGGCGACTGAAGCTTCTTCTGCCCTAGCCCAAGTCTTCTCCCCTCCGAAAGCTTCTCGTGGTCAATTACAGCTTTCTCCCGAGACCCGTGATCCAATGTCAAACGAAAACCCGACATTTTCTAAAGCTGCTAAAACAACGGGTGCAATTTCTGCGCTGGTTATTGAAGCTGTTCTTCAGGGTATTACTAGTCTTGAAAGAATGGTAACAGTTTTAAGACTAAAAGAGGGAATAAATGTGATTCAATTTGTGAGGAGCACACGGTCTAGTTCAAACGGGAATGTACGGTCTATAGGTGATCTAAAAGCTGATAATTTGGTTGAAGTTTGTGTTCATTGGTTTAGGGTTCTTATCGGGAACTGCAGGACTGTTTCCGATGGCTTTATAGTCGATCTTTTAGGTGAACCTTCTATTGTAGCATTATCAAGAATCCAAAGAATGCTTCCTATCAATCTTGTCTTTCCACCTGCTTTTGCTATTTTTGGATTTTTGGTATGGAAACGCTTCATTTTCAGTGCAAATGTTATGGCCCGTGACAACATTTCCCAGTTGTTTCAATCTTTAAGATCAGCTATCACCGATTCCATAAAGCATTTGCCTTTTCGTGATGTGTGCCTGAGAGATTGTGCTACGTTATATGATCTTGTAGCTGCCGACACTAGTGACTCTGAGTTTGCAGACATGTTGGACTTGAGCGGGCCTGATATGCATTCAAAAATTTCTGCCTTTGTCCCTCTACGAGCCCGAATCTTTCTAAACTCCATTATTGATTGTCAATTGCCGAATGAAATTATATTCCATGATGATGGGAATCGGGCTTCTGGGCATACTGATTTAAATGAGATGAAGCTTCTTGATAAGCTTGTTCATATTCTTGACACCTTGCAGCCAGCAAAATTTCATTGGCAATGGGTCGAGCTGAGGCTCTTACTAAATGAACAAGCCCTAATTGGAAAAGTTGAGGCCCGTGACGCTTCTATAGTAGAAGCATTAAAGTCGTTTTCACCAAACAATGAAAATGTCTCTGACAATGAAAATAACTTCATTCAGATGGTGTTGACCCGATTGTTGGTCAGACCTGATGCTGCTCCTCTTTTTTCAGAGGTGGTGCACCTTCTTGGGAGGTCATTAGAAGACGAAGTACTTCAACAAGCGAAATGGTTCCTAAGAGGTCATGATGTCTTGTTTGGTCGCAAATCGATCCGGCAACGGTTAATTAATATAGCCGAGAGCAAAGGGTTGTCAACAAAGATTCAGTTTTCGAAACCATGGGGTTGGTGTAATTCATCTCCAATGCCCGGGCCCATCAAAAAGGGAAATAAGAGGAAGTATGAGGCGGTTTCTCTTGAAGAAGGGGAGGTAGTTGACGATGCAAACGGGCCTGACACAAAACGGCATTCTTCTAGAACATTTGGTCCAGTTTCAGATGTTGAAGCCTTTATAGTTAGTCAACAGCATGTGACCGAAAAAGCATTAGTAGAGTTACTTCTTCCGTGCATTGACCAAGGCTCTGATGACTCCCGTGTTACTTTTGCTACTGATTTAATCAAGCAGATGAATGACATTGAGCAGCAGATAAGTAATGTTACTCATGGGATTAATAAACAGGTGGGCCCCGTTGGTTCTGGGATTGAAGGACCTGTGGCTAAAGTGAATACCCGTAAGGGTTTAAGAGGAGGTAGTCCTGGACTGGCCCGGCGTCTTGCAGGAACCGTTGAAATGATGCTGCCATCGCCATCAGCGTTACGGGCTTCAATATCATTGCGTTTACAGCTACTCCTAAGATTACTTCCTGTAATCTGTGCTGATGGGTAAGTACACAGGAATCGTTAGTTATACTTATTGCACTGACAGGATATGAATTTAAAACAAGTTTATGTGAATCCGTGGCTCGAGTTAAAAGTTGTGGTCTTTCACTGTTCACAGTTTCATGATAAATTTACTCGGTGTTCTACATCTTTACCTAAATTAATGTTCTCTCTTCAAAAGACTCCTATAGACACAATTAAACTCATTTTAAGTTGGTTATACAATTTCAAGTTGTGTGTGTAACTTGTTAGTTAAAATTATTTTCTGCACACTTCTTGTCATACTACTCAATCCAGTGTTGTAAACTTCTATCAGAGATTCAGAGCTGGTTGTGAAACAGTTTCTGGTCAAAATGGGTTGCATTAACCCACTAGTTTTAACACTTTCCTGTGTTCAGTGTTGTCATTTATATGATTTATTTGTTATTAATGTATTAGGTACGGTTAAATGAAGGCCTGTTTCTTTTTTTCTTTTTTATTAAAGCAGCTTAGGAGGTTTTTGGTGACTTGTAATTTGTAAATCATTCAACCTGCTGTTTTTAGTTTAATTCTTTTTACCCATTTCACTTGTTATCAATGGAATACAATCCATATTGACCCGTTTTCACATAAATGAGTTAAATTACAAGAGCATGGTTTTCGAAATATAGTTCTATCCAAGAGACTTGACATGTCCCATCCCAGCCATTTGTGATATATTGACAATTTGATATCATTTTCCTTTGTAAGCTTTGACAGAAGTTAGTTATCTTATTTGTTTTCATACACACTTTTGTGGTACTTATATGGTCTCCAACACATGTGTTTGTTTGTTAGGGAGCCATCTTTCCGTAGCATGAGGCATATGCTTGCTTCGGTGGTCCTTCGTCTTCTTGGAAGTAGGGTTATTCATGAGGATGCAGATCTTTCTAACCCAACTGCTACTGCCATTGATCTCGGTGAAAGTCTCTATGATCGCCTATTATTGGTGCTGCATGCGCTTTTGAGCACGTCCCATCCCTACTGGCTCAGGCCAAACTTTATTTCCAAGTCTACTCCTGAAGGTTCTAGGGACTCTAATCCATATGATCGTGAACTTGCAGAAAGCTTACAGGTTTGTAATCTTGTAAAATGACAACAATACCCTAGTTATTTTTGTATTTAATATTCCTAAGATTAACTTATTCATTTGTTAGTTAGGTTATCTGAGGTAAACTAGTTAAATAGGTCACAAGACTCACAATTGACAATACTATATCAAATAAGATTTAGTATGCTTGATCGGCCAATAAATTTGGTTGAAATGTTGAGCTGAGCATCCTTAAGAGGGATAACTGTCTCTTGAAAGCAGACCAAGTTTTTAATTAAAAATAATATTTAAGTGGGTATTTGATGCGTGCATGAAACTGATTATTGCGTGACTTGAATAGTAAAAAATAAAATCAGATAATCAGTTGATCAAAACGATTAAATTTTTAAAATATCTTAACTGCTTATCGAACTCTGATTATTTTGTCCCTAAATAAATTTCTATAAAACATCATATGTACACATACTTTTACCCAAACGCTCAAAGCTGATTATGGCAACTTTTGTTACTGTAATTTGTTTTACATGCACATTGAACTTCCCTAATTCATACAATGGCGAGTAATGTCAGTTGATATGGTGCGACCCTTAGGTTTTAAGTAAACTAGTATTTAGGGATAATGGATAGAGTGATAGACCGGCCAGTTTAGCTATTGCATGATTGAGCCAATCTTTTACCGTCTTCACTTGGAAAACCTGAATTGTCCGTTATTCTATTGACTTGGATTTTGACGTTTTGCCCTGTGAGTTTAAACAATAATTCATGCACAATCAGTTAAATTGCCCATTTGTGTGAATATGAAATCCATTTCATGAACTTTTGAACGTACGGTACTATTATTACTCTAGAGTTGTTATGTATGTGCGTGGTTCCGTGAACCCAGTACAAGTTTGTTTGTATTCTTCTAACCATATGTAAATGCCACTTTTCAATCCCCAAATGCGTCTTTGCCTGTCGGCAAATTTCATTTGTATTTATTATGCATAGATAACAATGGTTGCATTTTTTCGGGAGATTGTCGTAAAGAAAAATTTGAATTTATCTATCTTAATTTTTTTTTTTAAATTTCGCAGAACGAGTTAGATGGCATGCAGTTACCAGATGCAGTCAGATGGCAGATTCAGACTGTTATGCCATATGTTTTCCACACTCCAAGATACTCAATCTCGTGCCAACCACCTAATGTCCCACTTACTGCCCTGGGCCTTCTTCAATCGAGTGTATCAGTTCCTGTGCCACATCCTGGAAATCTCAGAAATAGCCAGGGCTCTTCATCACGCACCATCTCAAACGGGCCAGGAAAGGCCAGCAAGCCCGTGTCCTTACAACCCGATTCTGATATAGAGATCGACCCGTGGACCCTTTTAGAAGATGGAGCAGGATCTGGTCCGTCTTCCATAAATGCAGCTGCAATTGCAGGAAGTGATCATGCTAATCTCAAGGCATCAAGCTGGCTCAAGGGTGCTGTTAGGATTAGGAGGATGGATCTGACTTATATTGGTGCTATAGATGATGATAGTTGATTATAACATTCCAAAAGTTCCAAGTCAAACCCTGGTTCAGGTAATCATTAACTTGTAAAATTACCATTTTGGGGTCAGGGTCAGCCTCCTAACCAGCAACGAACAGTTTTTGCGGTCAATCATATTCTTTTTGATGGCATGGGTAGTTGGGGATCTATCGAGATGCATTGTTTTTTGCCTTTTTGGATTACCAACCGACCCCTTGGACGATAGTGGCTCAGTTCTGAACCGTATGGTTCGGAGATTTGTTGTATATATAGGGATGATATCATTTGACCAACCCAAACAACAATATGTGAAAAAGGAAAAAAAAAATGAGAGAATGATCTGCAGTTGTCTGTTTTCTTGCTTCTATTAGGATTCTTGAGCTGGATAATATTTATATCTTGCTCTCTCACACACTTGTGTATTACTATTGTTTGCTCATGATGTATGAGGAAGATGATTCCTTTTCCCCAAGGTAGAATCTAGAGCAATAAACTTATATAGACTTGTATCTCATGTAGTGAAAGTTGTAACTCTGTTTTGGATTGGACTATTTTTGCTCTAGATGTTCTGTGTTTTGTTACATCAAAGTGGATGCATCACATGTTATTAGATGTCATATTTTTTTAATCACATTGTTTAACTAGCTGACCCGTCTTGTTATGCTGCACCGTATGTAAGCAAATGGGAGATGATTTTCCTTTTTTGATTTATGCGGTTAAGTTACATGATAGGCGAAAATTAATGCTTAAGGCGTTTTATGTATGTTAAAATGATACTAACAGGTATGGTGCATAAACCGTGCATTATATGTGTATGCTTCCTCCCCAAGTGGTTGAGGATTCTCGTCTCATGGTAGACGGTAGTGAAGTATTTGAGAGTGGGGGTTTCTTAAGTTTCATCAAGAATGGAAGGAGAGGGTGATCGTGGTGGTGGCGGCAGCGTTGATGGTGATGATCATTATATTTACAAGTAAACATGAGTGATGCATGTATAACCAAAAGAGGAACTAGGTTAAAGACAGCAATTTTTCTCATCATGACAATGTAAAGGGAAAAGTATGATACAGCTGAAACTTGTGCAAAATTATTGCAATGTATATGGTCAAAGATGTTTAATCGAACCTAAGTTTGCGAAACAACTTGCTTGGCAAAGCAAGATAATAACTAATTACTCATACAATGTTTTCAGAATCAGACTGAACCAACATGTCAAACCGATCAAACAGGAAGGATGAGAATTTGATCGTTAAACCGGAGCAAGTTTAAACATTTAGGTAACTCGTATATTTGAGACCAAATTGAACTTGAAGTCTTGAACGGTCCGGTTTGGTTTGGTTTTCGAAACATGTAAATATGTTACAAAAATAAGGCCTAACAATCTTCTTGTTGGTTCATGGATTTATCTATAAACAATACATCTTCAATCCAACCTACAATATTAAATGCCAACCCTTCCAGAACCCTTGAGTAGCTTTCCAATATAGCTTGTCCCACATCCTACAAGCAAAAATAAATTTACATTTTAAACCAATATTCTACTTGTAAACAACTCTTCATTGTATATAAACATACTACAAAGATATGCAATTTATAAGATGTTTTTTTTTTTTGTAATAACAATTATTACTTTAAAAGACAAACCAAGTACCATTGTACTTGACACTTTTTGTCAATGATCATCATTTGGTTCTTTAAAAACATATCCTTTTGGACCTTTTCACATTTTACAATTATGCTCAACTAAATGTTCATAATAGATGAAACAAGTTTCATGTACTTACCTTATTGTACTGAATCTTGCTAGTGTCTAGTGTTGTTTGTGCAAGTTCAGGGAACCGCTGTTTTAAGCTAAGCAACAAAATTTCTGCTCTTTCGGCTAGTACCACATTCTTGTCGCCCTCCATTTGCTCTTTAACAATTTCCCATGTCGATTTTGGATAATTTGAGCATGCTTTTTGTCTCCATGTGTACATTGAAGCCTCAATACGATCAGCTAACTCTAGTGCTTCGTGTTCTGAGCTTACGTCGAGACAATCAAGAAGGTATTCAGGGGAGAAACTGCTTGTAGACATCATGTAGCGGTATATTGTATCGCCTACACTTGTTCTTCCACTCTGAGAACAAAGATAAAAAAGGAGTTCAATTGCAAGTGTTGGTTGGAGTTTGAACTATGCAAGAACAAAGTCACAAACAAGTACCTTAGGAAGCGAAGAAATGTAAGACTGTGGGATTGTCATGTCAGATAGAATGCTGCTGTTGATAGCCATTGCTGCTTTGTGTATTTGATTAGCCGAGTCACGTTTCTGTCTCAAATGTTTCTTGGCTATCTCCGAGAGGCCGCCAGTTGGTACACAGGGAAGCGGCAGCCACCATTTGTCTTCGTTTCTATGAGGATGAGGAGCTCCCCTGAATGACCCGCTTCGTGAGTTTCTTGACATGCTTCCTTGTTCATCATACCAGAATTCTGTTTCTTGAAAACTATCCAATATTTCCTACAATAAAAAGATAAGATTACTTTTAGTTTTTATTACTAGCAACTTTAGAGAAGTGCATCGTTTATGTTTACATATATCTCGGCCTTACAATGAGAAGTGCATCGAGCTTGATTAACGCAGGAAGGTTGATATCTATATCTGATCTCAGCCGGCTAATCATCATCTGAAAATGATTTAAACAAGACCTATCACAAATTTAATAACAGAAAATGCATAATAAATAATAATCATGAAAGATCAACCTAATAACTATTCTTGCATAATCTGAAAATTATATTTCTATTTTGCTAGCAGTAGCCAAGCCTATATAACTAAAAATATGTTCTGTACCTCCATGGATGGTTTGTTTTGTAAGTTATGTGATGGTGGGACGAATTCAACGATGTAATTACATACAGACAGTAAGCAAGTCATTTCCCTTTTCCACATCCTCTTTTTATCCGGATACAACGGTTCTAACCTCTGGTGCTGCCCAAACACCGAAACTGCAATATACAAAGATTAACCAATATACAACTTGTAACATCAATAAGGCAAGATCAGTTAGTTACCATAAAGATTTGTTATAGCATTAGAGACGGTAACAGCAGTCGAGACTCCTTTGCCACTGCCTGACATATCTTCCCCTAACAAAAGCTTTGAAAACCTTTCTTTCATCATTTCTAGCTCTGCAGTATACACAATTTTTCAATGTGAAAAGTCAACCACTGATTATCTGATGTAAAAAGTCAACCACTGGTTTACTAATACAATTTGTTGGAAACTTTGCGACAAGTTTTATATATAAGTAACTGAATTACAATGAAAACTGACCCGAGTCGGTAGGCTGCTTCTGATCATGAAGCTTGTCTTCCTTGTCTAGTTTGTGATTATGTGTGATTGCACCAAATCTTGAAAGCGTTGGGCGAAAAGGCGATCTTCCAGTAGCTGGCCAGGATAATGGAGAACTAGTATCTGATGAGCAGCTATTAAAATCATCAGAAAAGCCTGAAGTCTCTGAGCTAGTTCTACAATAACCATTAGAACTGTCCATCATCTCATGATCAAATTCAAAACAATATTTTTCTACAAACTGCAACACTTAAAATCACATGAAGAGATACAAAGTTGATGAATAACAACTAGATGATGTTTCTGCATAAACTGTTTTAATCAACTTATAAAGACTGTCATTGACACATTGTATATGTATTTAAATAAAGAAAGCCTTTTTTTTTTTCAAAAAAAAAAAAAAAAAAGAATAAGGAAATTGTCTTTGGAGGGAAGTGGGAACACAATTTTTTATAAACTTCTATTTTGGATGAATATTGTTTGGTCTTAACAATAACAATGTATTCTTTGTTTTTATTTTTAAAATAATAATACATGTATCAACTATCAAACAAACTTTTGGAACAATATGAGACGTCTATATGTTTTGAAATAAATATATGATAGCTATATAAATACTTGAAAAACATATAGACATTAACGTGACTGATGAAACAACGAATCAAGCGTAAGGTGACGGGTGTATATACGATGATGGTATTAGGCAAATAGAGAAACATGTAATGATACAAGATTACATGGCCTAAGAATTCAGGGCCGGGTGCAGTCTCCCACCCGACCCTGAATAATACTATGAATAAATTTCAAATATAAATCTATTTAGAAGTAATTTTTATAATTTTGCTTTTATTCTTAAAAGGAGAAATTTACATTTTTAACCAATAAGATTTTTTTTATATAAATATACGTGGCCTAAATTAACTTGACAAGGAGAGTAACTGTTTTATTTATGTAGCTCAATTAATTAGTTGAAATTTCCATTATAATATTTAATCTTCATGATAGTAAATTACATAAGGATAGTTTAAATCTTTGAAAGTGATTTAAATAATGATACAAGTTTGTTTTAAATCTTTGAAAGTGATACACTTTATGTTTACAAAAATTAGTTGACAAATGCTTTTCACCGAATTACTTCTTATTATATTTTTATGTGACTTATGTAATTAATGGGTTTGCATTCTCTTTAACGAGAGCCTCGCAATTAGCTAGATGCATGAACTAGAGAGTTTGATATGAAACTTGAAAAGAATTTTTTTTTTTTTTTTTGGATAAAACATGTTACGCTGGATAGACAAATTTTGAAGTGGTATATAAATGCGAGTTTTTATTGGATATTGTTTCTTTTGCCATAAGAAGTAAGTGGAGAGCCTAGATGGTGCATAGCTATGCACCCTCACGTACCGCTAGCGGTGGCCACGATATGTTGTTTTTATGGCAAATATTAACTTGAGCCGTCTTGAAAGTATCTTTATTCAAGACGTGGCTGTCAAATACAACCAAAAAAGTTGGTCACAAAATGAGTTGGTTGAAAGGACACGTGGTCCAAATAAAGCCCACCCAATACACAAACCCAATGAAGAGGCAACAGTAACGACCGTTAGTCACTGTTCAAATACCACATCTATTTAATATATAATGAAAAAAATACCAGTGTTCCATACATTTTATAACCATAATTTTGTTTCTTTTGTTTATTTCAATTAAGTTAATTTAGTCACTGGAGAAGTAAATAGCTAAAAACTTAAGATGCAAATCAAGTACATTAACGCCAACTGATCAGTTGTTAACATACAAACTCAAATGATCATATCAGTAACTAAGACTCGTGTCAAACTAGAACTCGAAGGCTTTTAATCAATCATCCTGTACCGTCCCCTACCTTAAGGGACCATGTTCTACTATTAAACAAACTGATATCCAAACAATCTTTTATATATATATGACCCCTACCAAAATGGACCACGTCTCATATATTATAAAAAGGACATCTCGTACCTTAAAGTAAACCAACAACCTCAATAGTCAATACACGTTTAAACCACAATGTTTTTTCCAACATGGCCGCCCCTCCCCGCCCCAAGGAAGCTACGCCACTAACAACACATGTTCTCTAACTCTGCTCATAAATTACACCTTCATTTTGACAACCACGGGACTTAAACCTTCACTATTTAAAAAGGCGGAACCTTATCCAACTCAGTAAAACCATATTATTTTGTCTGAGAATGTTGAAATAATTATTATATTTTTAATAAACGATGATAAAATTAAATATAAACTACTTGATATGAGTTTTTTTTTTAATTTCATTCCACAATGAAAAGCAAGTGTGTTGTTCCCCTTGAAGTAAAGGGTTCGAGCCCCGTTAAAGACGAATTTGTTGTAATTTAAGCAAGAAAAAGAGTAAATAAAATATAACGTGTTAATGCCGAAAAATAACAACGACCCTCAAGTCCATGATGGGGCTATTTGTTTATATTCTTCAAGATTTGTATGGGGTTTTTTTAAAGGCAAACGTGCATGCCATTAATGTTGAGTTTAATGTCTTGGATGTATACAATGATTTAAAATAAATTATACTGTATTATATTTATAATAATAGTCATGAATGATTGAATGACTTATGCAGTTGACTTGCATTTTTTATTTTATATTCACGTGAACAAATCCCAAACTTTTTCTATGGAGTTGACTTTACATAAACCAGTTTTGATTAGTTTGCTTGTTTCAAGTGAAATCAATTCTTCGATTGTATTGATTTGCCGAAAATCAAGATTACTAGTTTGATCAAATATTTACCTCTCATGCTTACGGATTTGTTTAGCGTAAAATGAAATAATGCTAAAAAGCCATAGCTTACGGATTTGTTTATAATTGCTCAAGTAGAAACTTCTTCGAAGGTCAATCATCATAAATTACTCTCGTTTAAGTTTGTTTAACTGTGAAGTTCTCCTTTTATGAATACCAATAAGTCCATCGTTGATATTTGAGGTGAGACACGTTTTATGAATTAGTATCTCATGTGCACAAACTATAACGATGTGTAATTCGCCTAATGATCAATGTCAAAGTCATTGGCTAATGTGAAAGTGTGACCATGTGTACTCAAATGAGGGTTGTTATGGATGGAGATCATCGAGTAAATGGTAAAGACCATAACCGTTGACTTCTATATAGCTTCTCCAAGTTCTATACACAAATAATTTTTATATACTTCATTGTTTTTTTTTAAATTACACTATAATATCATATGTATATTTCTCAATAACTAAAGCATATATTGCTAAAATTTTTAAGTAAACTTTGAATTACCTGGGTGTGTACAATGTACAAGATACTTAGTGATCATTTAATAGTCCATCTAACTTCAAAGCCCACCAATTACACAATGAGTTCAAAACTATGGGGGTGGAGAGGGGGAGGGGGATGATGGTCATGTGGCACATGTGGAGTTTATGTTTCAAGGGTGAAAATTGTAGGGAGTGGAAGATTTGTGTGTGTGTGTGTGTGGGGTGGGGGGGGGGGAGTGAAGGGAATAATATTATTAATTAGTTTGTGTGTTAATTTTTTTTTTCACGCCTCCCCCCCCCCACACACACACACACTCTTACCCCTACAAAATTGTCGATATAGTGACATGCCTAGTTCATTGGCGAGATTTTCACATTTTCTACGAACTCATTTGCCCATCATCTATATATACTTTTGACACATCATGGTTTCTTCTCACGTATCTTAGGAATTTAAACTTTTTACCGTAAACAAATAGAAGATATATAGATATAATGACTTAAATAACCATCTGGAAACAAGCTTCACAAATCACAAGCCACATGTGTAGTGGTTTAACTAATAAGAGAAAAAGTAACTACCACATCACTGTCATGTAGGCAAGGGGGCTCTCACTAACTTTTCCCTTGAAAGTGTGCAATAATTAAACTAAAAAATTTTGATGATGTGGCTTATGTGATTCGCTTAAAAAAATATTTCTCAATCTATTTCATAATACGCTTCCTCGGGCCATAGCCCCTCCTAGGGGCGGTGTTTGGCGCTTGATCATAGTGAGGAAGACGTGGGCGCCAGGCCGCAAACCCACTACAGATAGTCTGAGTCAATCAAAGATTTAACTTTTAGCTAGTTGGGCCCAAGTCCATATTAGCGAAGTAGATCCAAACATTAGTCTTATCACTTCAGAGCCTGTCAACAACTCAAGTATCATATTTATAAATTTCAAACAAATGACATAAATCTTAGCTGGTCAAGCCAACCTGCCAAACACCAACCCCAACCTAAATCATGATCCAGTTCCTGCCGCTAGCTCTAGACGGATCAACAGGTGATAAAAAATGGGTCATACTAACAAGAAGCAATAACATGCAAAACTGTAGTACATTGAATCTTAAAACTGGTACTGGCAACAACATTGAGACAATGGCTTGTCAGAAAGAATAGTCAAATTGTCAGCAATAAAAACAAAATGATTCATTATACAACCTTCATTGTTGTTCACAGACCGCAGTTATTACTCTAACTAGACCAGCCAAGAACTATCTACCAGTAGTACAACAATAATAACACTTCATCATATGTGGTTGAAGTTTTCTTTTCAGGTTGATCGTTTTCTTGTAAAAGCAGGGTGAATCATGTCTTGTTTGAAGGAATCTAGTTGATCGACTCTCGATATACAATATTTCATTCGCTTCACAAGTAATGGCATTGCTGAAGCATTGTTGGCAATCTTCTGTTTAATCATTTGTACCTTTTCAGTGTGCTCTAGATCCTCTGAATGAAGATGTGTTCTCACATCTGCACACAATAGGGAATAATTCAATCCTAATAATTTATACTTTGAAACTTACATATATATTATACTTGATCACTCAAATGACGAGTACAGAATGAACTGAGCGCTAAACAGTAAAATTTGCAGAGTTGGAGTAACAAAACAGAAATCAACACTAGGCAATAGAACAGTCCCAGCTTGGTCCTAGGATCAACTGATGTTGTCATCCCCAATCACCGAACACATGGCTTGATCGATTGCAACCAAGCCTAAAAGTGCGTTCCTAGTCCTAGCCCTTGCTCGCTGGTCTTGATTTGGTCCTGCTCCAAATGCCAAACTTTGGGTGCATGCACGAAGGCTCCTTAGCTTACAACGACTAGGGAAGTAAGTTAAATTTGTGCTATTAGTCTGTTACTGTTAGAATGGACATATCGCTATTCAATTTACAAAGTACACATTTCTATACAAGCACCCTAGTTACTCTCAAGGTTGCAAAGGTCGCTAGGTGCTAAGCGGGCGGTGAGGTCCAGCCTAGGGACTAGTCGGGACTAGGCGTTTTGGTATTTCTATACGTATTTTATATATATACACACAAATTTAGGTGTTTTTTGAAAATATGTGTATATATCATATATACACATAATACTTAGATATATACACATAATACTAAAAAATACTTAGAAATTTAATAAAAAAATAAATAAAAAAAATCACCGCCTAGGTCCGCCTAATAGCCAAAACGCCTAGATTTCCGACTAGGGCCTAATTCCGATTTTTACCTCCGCCTAGGTGCCACCTAGGCCGATTTTTGCAACATTGGTTACTCTTGAACCTAATTTAAGAAAATTTGATAACTATACTGAATCTACTAAGCCCTAAGGTGTCTGCCAAGATGAAGATTTGAACTGACGATTAATTAACACGAACAAATAAAGCTTATCTGGGTAGTTACCGGTTTCTTTATTACAACCTTCTAATCTAAAATTGCCCATCCACCATCACACAAATGTAGACAAGCCTAACCGACATCAATATCCTTCTTTTGTAATACCACTTTCACTTATTGATTGCATAATATTTGAGGAAATGTATTTTCCATTGTTAAATGGATTTGTTACTTATCACCCACCTTCTGGTGGAGCGGTATAGAGGCCTAATGATAGGTGACTTGGGGCTTAATGGTCACAAGTTCGAGCCTTGAAGAATACCAGTGCAAGTATTCTTTCATTGTTTCAAACCAATGCAAGTATTCTTCTTTTTCATTTTTTCTTTATTTCTTTTTGTATATTTAACATTTAAACACAAATATAAGCAAAATAATTCAACAAAAACCTAAACAAAACTGTCAACTAAAAACCCATTTAAATCTTGTAAAAAAAACACACAGAGTATCATATTATTTACAATAATAATCAATCTGCAACCAAAAGAATTCAAAATGATAATATTATTTACCAGAAGGTCCAGGATCCGACCCATCATCAAGAGAGGTCAGATTAAGCGGTCTTTGAGCGGAAAGAATAGAAGAGAGAATGTCTTTGAGCTGATCTGGCAATGTCTGTCTGCAATCAGCGATCTTTTGGGCCATTAACTTCACATCTTCCTCTAATTTTTGAAGCTCTTCCATTTCTTCGGTGTTTGGTTCTAGGGTTTGCTCTTCTGCCTGATTCTGCTCTGCCATCTTCACTGATTGGAGTATGAATTCAATTTGGGGGTTTAATTAGGGTTTTGAATTTGTTAAAAGAGTGGGAAAGCGACCTAACGCTTTGTTCCCGAGTTTACTAAACGGGAGAAAAGAAAAGAAAAGAAAGGAAAGATGCGTTCCCGAGTTTCATTAAAGGAAGGAAAAGAAAGGAAAACAAAATATGGTGTGTTCCCGAGTTTCATTAAAGAAAGGAAAGGAAATGGAAGGAAAACTAGTTAAAATTCTTTAGTTTAGTTTTCCTTCCGATTTGGAAGGAAATAACATTTATCCTTTCTTTTCCTTTCCTTCCCTTCCTTCCCTTCCTTCAATTCTTTTCCTTTCTTTTCTCTCTTTAAGTTAACTCGGGAACACAGCGTAAATGATAAGGACTATAACATTATGGTATCTAGGTCCTGTGAGTTGCGGCGCGACTATTTAACGGAACGAAAAATAAAAATGTTCGAACTAAGTATGTTGAGGCGTGTTAACGTACAAAATGTAAATCGAAACGTAAAATATAGAAAGTTATAAGTAAGCCGAGCTAGGAGGTACTAATGCCGAAAGTACCAGTACCGAAAATCATTAAAAATGGGTACCGGTATTTGAACGTAAACTCGGTAAAATACTGACACCGTACTAAAAATATCAATGCTAAAAACACTAAAAAGTCGTTAAAGAATTGGTAGCGTACGAGAAATATGGCATCAATACATTTGCTCATATGGTGTGGATAACCCTTGTCAGTTGGCAGGGCGTCACACAACGAGCGTGAGGAGACAGAAGAAGATTTAAAGTTTCGAAAAGAGAACTATTAAATACCATAACCCAAAACATATAGACCCACATAAACCCAATAGTTCAATAGCACATGTTGCATTTCCCATCTCCACAACACATGTTTTGTTGATTGATATGTGAACCTTTCCATGGCTCATGTGGCACACTTTTTCTCTTCACATTTCACATTCACCGCAACATATAGTCTAACATTAACCGTCAAATATTTTAAAGAATTGCTACATTATACACCGCTCCTAATTTAAACTACTCTAATTCATTAGTTATATATATTGTCGTTAAGTGGAAATATGAGGTACATGGTTGAGTAGCAACTTATAATTTTTGTCAATGTATTAAACAGGGCCGGTCTTGAAAATTCGGGTGCCCGGGCCGAGCCGCGAAATATTTGCCCCTTAGTTTTAGGTCTTTTAAGCAATGTTTTCATAACCGAAGCGGACGTTGAACCGGTGTCCTTACCGGTTCCCTAGTCGGACCGGTCGAACCGGATATAGAATTGAAAGTGTCGTAATAATTATAAAAATTAATTAGTTTGGCTAATTGGCTCATAAAAAAACCACTATTTCTTAAAATTCCATAATAATTTGAAGAGCCATTATTTGTGTCTAGACTTCAAAAGTTTTTTAATGAAATGAATTTGAGTTAAATCATGTGCATAAGCGTGAGACAATTATTGTTTTGTAGTACTACTATATATTAAAATTTACTGCAAAAGCTGCACAATTACTGTACCATAATATAAATCTCAAGTAACACACATCAACCTTTTTTTAATTTTGTCGTATCCTTCAAATCTAGTTTTTCATGTATGGCTCATCTTCTTCCTTATCTACTTTTCACCTTCTTGTGTTTATAACTAGTGATGTTCAAAATGAGATCTTTTTTGGGTCGAAAACAGAAAGAAAATATTTGCAGAAAAAAATACACTCGTCACCGCTCAAAGTGCCCCTTTAGAAATTGGGCCCGGGCCGGGAGTCCTCCCCGCACCCCCTCAGGGCCGGCCCTGGTATTAAACTTGGTACAATCCAAGTCAAGCCCAAACAAGAAGGAATTGTGTTTGGGTAACCGAACCATCTTATACCATTAATCAAATCAACTAGTTTTACATTCTCAATAACCTAGGCTTTTGGTTATGGTTCGGGTATGGATTAAAACCGAACCATGCATACCCCTAGTAAATGGCGCATTAGGGACAGTGATAGGCAAGCTCATAAGTTGAAAAGTTCAAAGACCAACACACATCACATGTTCAAGAACTCAAAAACAAATTCCGATTCAATCATACATACAGAAAGATCAACTGGTTAACCATTATCGAATATACCAAGGAAAAGAAACAGATAGATATTAACCCGAGGCATAACTATAACTCTTTTCACAGGGTGAATTGGGAGATCGAAACTCTATCGAGATTGTTCAGTTGGAAGTTGGAATGGTTTAACTGTATAAGTTGTTCCAACTGTCATTAGTTGTGCAATTAGCATACCTTTCAATCTTTCATTGTTAGTATATTTAAAAAAATACTAATTACCAAGGCATTGATGCATTGGGGGTTTGTACCATGTGCTTTGGGAGTTTTTCAAAAAAAAAATGAATGTTACACTTTTAACCCAAAGGTTTTCCTTTTTCCTTTTAACACAAATGTTTTCATGTTTTACAATTTAACACTAACAAATTTGATTTTCCACTTCTAATCCAAAACTTCTCATTTTTTTACTTTTAACCCAAAGATTTTCATCTTTTACAATTTAACCTTAAACACTTTTCTGCTTTCATCTTTGGTCCCAAATAATTTTCATCTTTCGCAATTTTTTCGTTTTAAGTTACGTTCTAAAATTCGCGAGCTAACATGCTGCAACGTGCGTGTGTGGTTTAACATTTTGTGCATCTATTTTTTCCCGTTTTAACATATACGTCGCAACGCGTTTATTTTTCCCCGTTTGACAAGTTCGTCGCAATACGCGGGTCCTAGACCGACTTAGTTACTTCACATTAACCATAGTTGTTAAAAGTCATCGATTTTACGCCTTTGGCATTAACACGTCGTAATGAGCGTGCGTGGTTCAACGATTCTACGTCTTATTTTCATTCGGTGTTATTTTTTTCCTTTTTTATTTATTTTACTTTTACGATCTTTTTGGTGTTGTTGGTCGCTGGAGATGATGCAGCATTGGTACTACTTAGCATAATTTTACGCCCCCGCCGCAACGCGCGGGGGCTTAATACTAGTTACTTACTAATATTAGTATATTTTATCAACCAATTAGATGAGAGGCTGTGTACTTGCATTCAAACACAAGCACATTTCTTTTCATGAAGAAAAAAACATACTAAGCATATACATATACTAAGAAACCTATGACTACAACACGACATTCTTTTAGGGCATTCAACATTTCCGTTATTTTCGTGTGAAAAGAAGCCGAATGTGATAACTGATCTCAGAGAACCACGAATACCACATAAGCTTGTAAACGCTTAATCACTTATCTTGATGACGAACTACTACTGTTAGCTCGATTCTTTTGTTCATCGCCAGATGTTGGGTGCCCGTTTAACGATGGGTCCCTAGATGCAGCCTCTTTTTTCATGATTAAAGTTTCTCGAATCTCTTTCTCACGGTTCATCGCCTCTTGTACGTTTTCACAAACTCGAATGCAGAGCTCGTCTAGAGAGAGCATCTGAAAAGGTTCTTCAATGAGAACTCCCACCTGCAAATTGTCATCGAATAAGGTTAATGTTGACTTTAAGGTCAAATAAATTGTGTAATAATTTCAGTTTCAATCAAACATGTAACTATTACATTACATCAAACAATTTATTGGTATCAAGTGTGCAATGGGATCCATAAAATGCAATGTTTGACCTTCGAAGTCAACAGAAAAGATATAAAAATACAATGTTCGTATCGAGGAGTCAAATCTAGTTATTAGAACTCCCACTTGCAGATAACCGAACCAAGCATAGGTGTAATCTGTCGAGATACATCTACCTCATTCATTTTCTTCAAAGATACAACATATAAATCGAAAATTGCAATGTTTTGACCTTTAAAGTCAACGGAGATGCCATAAAAAATGCATCCTCTCTATTTCCAAGCATGTAACAGAATGAATGTCTAACAATCTTAAAAAACTAATTCTTTTGACCTCTAAAAGTCACAGAGAGAGATACCTCTTCGATGCAGAACAAAGAAGCCGCACTGACAAATGTAGCAGGAACCACAATCCAGTTACAATCATCCCAAAGTATGATCGGAAGAGTAAGATGCCATAACACAAGAAATCTTGAAGTCAAACGCGTGTAAGAAAGAGGGATGGGAATGCCCACAATTTGTTCACAAACACCGATACCTTCATGTAAACATGTAACTTTTGATTCCTGCAATTACATGTGCAAACATTTACTAGAGCGTACCATTTGAGTTTCGGTCAAATTTATAACTTCTTGGTAAGATTTTAGTTAATTTACCAGTACGGTCCGCTTTGTTTCCTCTAACTCAAGCAGCTTCATACTTTGAGAGATGAACTGGATAATGCAACGCGGATGATGATTTGAACTCAAAAGTATTGCAAGATCATCATCCTCAAGCAGATCCTGAAGCTCTCTTCCTATATCAGATTCATTAACCAAATGGCACTGCATTCCAAGTTCAAACATTCTCAATAACTTGCTCAACTACAAGATCATAAACATTTCTAAAACTAATCACTGTATTTTAACTACAAACCTTAAGAGCAACCGGAAACGCCATAATATACTGCAAAAGAGCAGTCTTCACCAAACAATCCGTCTCCACACTAACCATCACCTGCCTAGCAAAGTCATTCGTCCCTGAAACCACCCTACCCCACGCCTTCCTCCCCTCCTCAAACCGCGAATACGAAGCCTCCGTCCTAAACACCAACAGCAACGCCAACGCAGGCGCAGTCAACTGATATGGCAAAGAAGATGCTCTAAGCACAGGGAACACCTCCGGCAACAAATGCCACACCACTGCCGTGTTGTAACTCGCCACCAACCGCCGCCACCGACGTAAACGCAATCACCGGTGGCACTAATGATAAAATAACCCTGCAAATTTCAATTAGTCGTTAAAGTGGTTGATGAACTTGAGTCTTGACTTTGATATCGAATTAGTAGTTCCAGTTTTTATATGCCATGTAAAAGATTTAGGCATTTAGCTATGCACTTACAGCAGTCGAAAATCAAATTTCGGTCAATAGCAGATATTTGATATATAAGTTATCGCGGTTGAATATCGGTAGTTTTATATCATGTAGAAATATAAAACGTAAAACATATATAATATTAATAGTAATATCAAAAGTCATATCTCAAAAGTGCCAATATTTAAACATGATCTAATAATAAGTCATTAAATCTTCCTTCGAGTCCACATCAACCAAGGTATTCAAAATAACGGTCAATATCGGTCAATAGAGCCGATAATAGTTGTTCCACTATTATGAACCGCTATTTTGGAAGAGCCCGATAACCGCTATTCCACCGCTTATTTAGGAAAGATATATTAGTATACTACTATTACAATCTTTCTTTTATCATAAAAAAACCCCTTTTTTATAAACCCGAACCCGTTTCAACCCGAACGAAAACAACCCCTTTTTGAGTCGATTCGTTTTAACCCGAACCCGTTTCAACCCGAACGAAAACAACCCCTTTTTGAGTCGATTCGTTTTAACCCGAACCCGTTTAGGATAGATACTACAGTTAAAATCTTTCTTTTAGATGAAAGAAAATAAACCATTTTGACCCGAACCCATTCGACCCGGACCAAAACACCCCTTTTTGAAACAGCCCGTTTCGACCCGAACCCATTTTGACCCGACCCGACCCGACCCGTCTTTCAAAAAAAAAATTCTACCTTGAATTGAAACTAGAGAGCAAATGACGGAGGTGTCTAACAGAGCTACGGTGTCGAACCCAGTCATGGTGCTTATAAAGCGGCCGTCTTTGTTTCATACGCCTCTCTTTTATCCCGTCTGCCCAATCGGGTATCGACCGAATAATCGAGACCAAAGACACAAACTTTGGTGGAGACTGTTGAGAATTATGATCAGGGCTTTGAGAACAAAGGATCTTGGATGGTTTTCTTGAGAGTTTTAATGGAAGTTGTGGTGGGTTGTGTTTGAATGGAGATGTTAGGGTTTGGAATGAGGGTTTGGTTGTTGTTGTTGTTGTTGTCATGGATGAATAATATTATTAGGGTTTGAAGGAAGAAGAAGGAGAATAATAATAACATGTTGTGGAAGTTTTGGGGGGGTGGTGTGTTGGGTGGTTAAAAGCAGTTAGTTTCTGTGAATGATATTTTTTTTTAATGTTTTTTGAATTATTTTTAAATTATTATTATTAAGGGATAATATTATGAAGTTACCTACTACCAAACGTACCAAAGTGTTACTTTTATGATAATCAACTTTGGGTGTTAAACAGTGTTAAATGATGGTTGATTTGAACACTTTAGTGGTTAGGTAACAAGTGTTATATACTTTTTTTTTGGAAGGTGTACTTCAGCGGTGAAACCAATCGACAGACAACCCCTCGACCCGAGTTCGAATCACTACCCACGCACCGGTGTCCACTTTGAAGTTATCTCAAACCGTTACAGGGAATTTTTTCGTGGTGTGCAGGATTCGAACTCAAGACCAAGCCCGGGCGGGAACCCTCCGAAGAGGTAAACCCTCCCACCTCTCCCCAGCTGGGCTGGAGGTCATTGGCACAAATGTTATATACTTATCACTTACTATTTTCTTTTGGGTATATTTTAAAATTTTAGTATTAGAAATATTTAAGTTGGATACTATTTTGAGAAAGGATATTACTAGTATTTTAGATTTGACGGTTCATAAAACGAGTTGAACAAAATCCTATGTGATGTTTAGGTAATTAAGAGATGTGACTTTAAGAGAGGGTGAAATAAAGCATAGCCTTTCAGTCTCATTTTTAGGACCCGTAAATTCTAAAAGAAGAAATTATATATAGGCAATATGTATAAAATGAGTTAAGAACCGTGGAAACAGAAGCTGTTTATTTTTATTTATGTTTTTTTCTAATGAAAAAGGGTCCAACATTATTATTAGTATTTGAGACGTCTTGTGGTACTGAATACCAAAAGATATTAGTATTTGAGACACGTTGTGCCTAAGGTTTGACGGATATGGAAGGCAGGGGCGGACCCAAAGGGGTTAAAGAGGGTCGACTGACCCAAGTCGTAGGAATTTATTGAATTTTTATATTGTACAATCTATTTTTATTTTAAAGAAAAGCACATGAAATGGACCACCTAGCTGTGACCAGTAGAGCTAAAAAAACTTGTGATGATACTGATTACAAGTTTGTGTTCCAATACTGATGGAAGGGGTTGTATAAGAATTTTAAAAATATTTGTAACAAAAGCAAAGTAAAGCTGAAAAACCAAGAAATAAAGAGAGAGCAAAATGTTTATTATGTAAAGAAACTTGCTTTGCTATCAGATTCCCCATCAAAAGAAACCCAATCTGTTTTATCATTCTCAACAAACACATAAATTACTAATCATGTAACCAAAAAAAAAATCAACAACAAACCCAAGGGCAAAAGCGTCATTTCGACACATACGAAGGAACCATCTTTCATCGGTTCTTATACTTCATTTAAAAGATGTTAAAATCCCATCTATATATAGAGAAAGCAAAGATTTACAGTATGCTACAATGGCAACAACTTAGTCATTGTCCATTTGTAGTGAGTCCAGTTTTCTTGGCTTCAAGGGTGGCACCCTCCTTGAGTGCCACTTGGGCTTCGGTTTCCATTTTAAGTGCAAAAAGTGCGGTCGCTTGTAGATATGAAGCAATGTGCCAAACAGAGATATGACTTGTGCTTGCATAGCATCACTTAAGGCTTCTTGAGGCATGTTGTTCATAAGGTAAGATAAACTACGCCTAGCGTATACAGTTGGAGACAGTTGGTCCATGTTCAATGAACTGCAAAAGCAAAAGAAATCGACACATTGTTTACAACATACAAAACACAACTATATGTGAGTGTATATGTATATGTATATGTATATGTATATGTAGTGGCTGCTTGATTTCAGAACCATAGAAAATTTTAGAACAAAAGAACAACTATGGGCCATAAAATATATTAAATCAAGAACTGGCTTTAAGTTTATTTACATGATGTGAATGGATGTCAAATGGCAGATGGGTTTTATCCACATGTGAATTATAATATATTTACATGTGAAATAAAATATATTTACTTGTGAAGTATAATATATTCACATGTGAAGAAAAGTTTTCCATCATGATTAGTTAATTTAAATTTTGTTGTGCTTCTCAAATGGACTTTCTCATGCATATGTGTAGGTTTATGTGCATGCGTAGCTATACGCCTATACGTGTATGGATCATGTCTTCGGTGGCTAATGTCAGTGTGTGGATACGTATTCATGTATGTATGTGTGTGTATGTGTAAGGAGGTAAGAAAAATTAATTACTTGGGTATAGCACTGAATCGCAGTTGTAAAATCTTTGTGCCGAAATGCAGCATCACCCTTCTTTTTTGAGTTAGTGACTCTTGCATTTGATCGGTCCACATTTGAAACGAGAGCTAAAAATGTAAACGAACAATATTAAGTTTTTATGTTTTGACCATTGCAAGAACAAAAAAAAGGTAAAACAAGGACTAAACCTCGGTTGTTTGTCCTTCATCATCTTTATAAGAAAGCTTTTCCATGACCACATGAATTGCAGTCAAATCCATTCTTAAGCAAGCTTCACCAAGTGGAGATCGAGGTGAGAACGAAGTAGTTGTTTGGATTCCCATTAAAGTATATGACGGAACCTAAATGTAAAAAGAAGTAAATTTCATATAAAACATCAAGCTTGAGCGATTTGCAAGACATCATAAGATGATATATAGTTGATTTGGTTTGTGGTTTATCTCAAACGGGTCAACTAGGTCAGACAAAAAACAAGCTAAAAGAGAAATGGACCGAGACTCTATTGTTAATGCATACAACCTCCTAAAATGTAAGACAGTACCGCCTGATGGAAAAGTGTCACGTTTCAACATGAACGTGTTTTGACTTTGGATCATCAAATGAAGTTAACACTTTTGCTAACAAGGAAAATTATCAAACCAACCTCGGTCTCCTTTTGAAGAGATATAAGAGCAGACACTAGTGATTGTGGATTTGGACGTTCTCGGGTTCATATTGCAAACAACGAGTAGCCAAACGCACCAACTCAGTTCCATCATCATTAGAGAATTGTCCTTCTAGGCATGAATCCGTAAGCATTTGAAGGTTTCGATCCCTATCAAGTCAAGAGCCTAAGTCAACATACCAAAAGTCAAATATACAAAACTTAAGACAGAATAATAATAACATAATATGCGGATATCGGCTTCATAAATAGCCAAAATGCATAAACTTACATGACTAGGAGGAATGTGTTTCCCACTAAGAAGATCAAGCAAAAGAGTCCCAAAGCTATATATGACACTTTCTGGAGTCACCCTCCCTACAAAAGATTCAGGACATGGTTTATGTACTTGACAAATTACTAAAATAACCCTTCAACGACGACAGAAGACACGGAAAACGTACCAGTCCTCAAATACTCAGGTGGCGTAAATGCAAGATTAGTACTATAACTTTTGCCATCCCTGCTATTCTTCATGAGCCCAAAACATGAAAGTCTTGGATTACCTCCTGTAGGAAGTTAATGCATAAATAAAGGGATCTAACAATATTTTAGAAAAAAAAAATCAAAACTTTACCTCATCAAACAAGACACGATAAGCGTTGAGGTCATGATAAAGAGTACGCCTTTACTTGTACAATATTCAAGAGCTTCTGCAAGATGTAGAACAACGCGTAACCTCATTGCCCAATTCATTGGTTTGTGATTCCCCTAATTAATGGATATTTTACATTGTAAGCCAATATTAACACACACAAAAGGGGAAATGTTGACACATGGGTCATCCTTTATTGCTAACAGGTAAAACTAAAAGGCTTAACCGACAAAAGGGGTCAAACAGGACACACGTGTTAAAACTTAAAATCACTCGTGTGTTTACAAGCCTCCTACATTGTTTTAATAAAAAAGAGTTGGATCATTATTTCAATACTAGTTTTTGTAAGAACTAAACGTGTTAGCAAGTCAACTCGACATGGTCCCTAAACCTAAATATTAACTGTCTTGGCCCATTACCTGTAAAACAATAACAAAGATGTGATGACATCCTTACAGTGAAAAAGATGTTTGGCAAGTGTGTTATTGGGCATGTATTCAGCAACAAGTAGCCTCTCATCATCTTCATAGCAGCAACCAAGAAGATTTGCCAGCCTATCGTTACGCAGCTGGCCCACAGATCTTGCTTCTTCCTGATATTTCAAAAGATAACATTCTCAAGTTTCAATTGATAACGGTCCATACTTGTGAATAACTACAAGTAAATCGCGAATAGGAAGTAAAATGACATTTATGTCCAATCAGCATATTTAAAGACTTTAAAGTTCACAAAAAGTGCATGAAATCAAACAACTTTATTGTAAGAATCCCAAAAGCAGCTAAACATTAAACATCTAGAAACCGAGCAGTTTGACATAATACCAAAAACTGTCGAGCATCAGGCCAAGCTGATCCAGTAAACCGCTTTACAGCTATCCTCGTTTGATTCTCGAGTTTCCCTTTATAAACAACATTTGGAGCCTTTTCACCA